>BSBK01010443.1:280000-362500 GCA_027943335.1 Chamaecyparis obtusa
TAAGTTCATATATCACTAGGATTCCATTACCCTGTTGACTATCTCTTACAATATTTTGGCTAAGATATTATTCCAAAATATTATTCATCTTTTTACAATTGTGATGGAAGAGTAAATAAGCTTTATCAATAGGCACAATGTTATTGGAAATACCATTACCATAAGGAAGTAATGGAATATTTTGGTGCCTTTCAATAGTATTTATAATTTCTTTAATTTGATTTTGATAAAATCTTGTTATCAAATTGAATAGGGTTGCTTTTAGAACATTCTTAAAGAATTTGGTTAAAAAAACAATTCTTCCAACTATCATTCTTGAAACCCTATTAGTGATAAGACTTCCCCTCTCTCCATTAATGAAAAAAGTGATAGATTTTTATCCACTTTCATCCATCAAAGATGGTTTTCCCCTTGGCTCATTTCCCTTATATTATAAGATTATGGAGGCCTTTGGATGTATGTTGGTTTGTAGAGTTATGCAAGGTCTATTCAAAAATATTTCTCTTTCAATTCCAATTACATTTAATTAATAGGAATTCCACAAAAAAAAAAAATTTCACTCTTGATACGAAAATATTTTTCCTTAAACAAAGAAATAATGTTATTCAATATATTTACAAATATTATAAACTTCAAGATAGCAATGGAGTAAAAACCAGTGGCACTAGATAAATAGTATTTACCCTCTACAATGTTGTCTTTTAAAAATTGTTCACATATTTACTGTTAGACAAAGGTGAAGTATTCAAATTCCTTGGCATTAATTTTTTTCTTTCAATGTGTGCCTTCCAATATTTAGACATATGTTGTTTAGCATGAGGATAAAACTATCTCTTACTCAATAACCAAGCCTCTTTATTTAGATGGTGGGCTTCATATTTCTACCAAAGTTCTTATTATAACTCATATCAATTATTCTCTTTATGAGCTTCATCTAAAGTTGTTTATGGTAAGCTTGCCAATAATATTCATATTTTCTTTAGGCTTAATGGAAAGAAAACCTAAGGGTTCTATAGGTTTGTTAAATATAACCATTGCTTGTAGGAAAAGGGATAAGAAGACATTATTTATTTCCATAACTATTGTATGCCACTATTGTTTAGATGCATGGGTAGGCTTTTTTTGGGCACTACAACTTAATTATTTTTGCTAATGCAAAGAAATCCTAAAAATGAGTTGGATTCCACATCCTCCTCATAAAATGTATTATTTTCAAATTCAATGATTTTGTGTGGTTCAAAACAGTAGGAAGGCCTTTTGAGGATGTTAAACAATGAAAACTTTAGTGGTGAATATTCACCAATTGGCAAATATTTTGTATCAACATTTCAAAAATTAGTGAATATGTGGAACTAAACGGGGTGGCTGGATTGCTCAAATTCACTTCAATTCATCCATCATTTTACTTAATTAATTATATTGATATAAATATTTTTCCAATAGAATCTGTGTTTTCCAAATAATCTAGTTAATATTTTGCCTGCAATTTTAGAAGCACATCTTAATCAACGAACCCAATTTGCCTGGCATTTTTTGAAAGTGTGTCTTAATTCACCGCCATATTTTCCAATACCATTAATCATTCAATGGTGTTGGGGGATTAATTTTTCCAATTCTATTATAATTCCATCCCAATGGATGGTCCATAATCACCTAGAAAATTACAATGTATATGTTTTGTTGAGGTTTGATTCACCCTACATTTACATAAGACATGTTAGATTTAATAGGGATTCAAAAAATACTTGTATACCATTTAAAATTCCTAATGAATTACCAATTTGGATTGGTATAAGTACAATCAAAGATTAATATTTATTTTTAGATAATTTGGTCAATTCTGAGATATCAATTCGAATGAATAGCCAAGTTTCAGACCAAGAACAACCATTGTTGCATTACTGACTGCTAGTGCTATTCACTAAGAATCTAAGGGTAAGTGATAATTTTTTAAGTGTTATAATAGTATTCATCTCAATCTGTTTGCAATTTTAAGCTCATTATTATTGAGTGGGGAGACCTTATATATCTAGATTGTAGGCGCTAGGGACAATTAATTCTTATAGTCTATTATTGCTTCTTAAACAAGTAGATAACTTTTTGCAGCCTTTATATCATTAGAGATGTCAAATATAAAGAAGGGTAAGACTCCTGAATGTGGAAAATACTAAGAGAGGCCAACAAAATGTAGAACCTTAACTTCATACTTTGTTAATGTTTTTTGTCAAAATGATGAAAGTACATCATCACAAGTACAACTATAGATTCACAACCTACCTCAAATATTGAAGAATGTGATGAACTTGATATCTTAGATGATGAAGAACTTGAATAATATTTTTTGGTAGATACATAGGATAGTGGGAATGAGATAATCAACTTGGGTGAAAATTCCCATAGATGATTATGATATGGAAAATAAAATCCAAATAAAAAATGGGTCAAGAGTGGGATATGTCAAGTAATTTTCAATTTGATTAGGTGTCAAAGTATCATCTCATTGGTGGAGAATCCAAAGAAAGGTGAGCCTCCAATAGAATGAAAGTGTAAGATTTGTATTTGGAGACATAAAAAGGATGAAATTGTAACTACAACTGACACCATAGAAAAGATATCGATAAAGTTTACAAAAAGTAAATCATAGATGGAATTGAAAAATTAGTAATAAGATGGAAAAAAGGAGCAATTTCAACATGTTAAGAATGACCTAGAATATAATGCACACTTGAAAAGATAGGAGAATCCTACTGAATTGAAAGGTTCTATTGAATCTATTTTGGGAAATGCAATGGAAATAGAACAACTAGTAAAATTTATTCAGTTAAGTGTTGTTTTTTAATATTTGAGTAGAGGGGTGTGTTATGATATACTACACATAAATGAGTGCTTTATAGACTTTTTAAAAGTTCTTAATTATCCTAACAATCATGGTCAGTAAATAGTGGATGGGAATGGTAAATTTGTCTTTCTGAGGTTGAAAAACAAGATATAAATAAACAAATAAGAGAGTCAAACTTTATTGCATTGTCTTTAGATGAATTTGTGACCAATAGATAGTATGTATTGGTTATTCATGCCATGTTTATACTATACAAAGTAATGTCCACCACCTCATCTACTTTTTGTTGCTAAAATGAAGGAGATTTGACAACTAAAACTCTATTTCAAGTAGTTAAGAGTTCTTTGATTGAATATAGAGGTATTAATGACTTGAAAATTGCCAAAAAATTTGTATGTGGAGGAGGCGGGTGGAGCTTCAGTAATACAAGGTCATAGGAATGGTCTTTGCATAAAGCTAAAAAATTATTTTTCATCGTACATGATTCTCATTCATTACACGGTCCACATAATGAATCTATCTTTTAAAATCATGAGAAAGTATGCTCTAGTAACAAATGTTGAACATTTAGTCAGAGATCTCTACTCATACTTCTATCGAAGTCCAAAATGATTTTTGGACCTTTTAAAATAATTTTTGGACTTTCCAAAATAATTTGATGGAATAACCAATGGGAACAAGATTCTTAAGGATTTTGATACCAAATGGATCTCCTTGGATGGACCAACACATCAATTTTATTCAAAATATCAATCGTTGTTTGGAATAATGTACAAACATCACCATACAATAGACAAAGTTGCTAACCTTCTTTGTAGGTTAAGTGATAAATAGATAATCTTAACTTTAGCATGTCTTCTCCCCAATAGAGAGAATGAACCTTCTTGTAAAAAAAGGCCTAGGAAAGAGCTATGTATATTGTATAATATGCTAAGATATGTAAACTGACATGCATGACCCTTGATAATCTCTACCAATCTCAACCAACATTATCTAATAAAAAATGTGTTAGGTGGAATACAAAGATTTGAGAAATCCTGATAATATTTTATAGATCGATTCAAACAAGGAGATATGTGTCAACGTACATAGATTTCAAATATCAATGCACTACCTTTCCATGGTCACAAAGCTAGGAAACTTCCCTAAGAAGTAAGAAGTATGTGTTACAAGGGAAGATTTTAGCAAGATCATTGAGTCTATAACTACTTCCTGTAAAGGAAATTGCCTATTCTCTTTCCTTGGAGATTAGAAATTGATTCCCTCGTGAGAATATACTTGAAGCCATTTCTATTGTGTTTCCTCAATATTGGGAACTCAATAATGAACTGATTATTCTAAGAATCTAACGACTTTGATATGCCACTTTTGCAAATTTGTACAATTCAATGGACAAACTATAGATGGAATTTCAAATGAAACTATTCTTAGAGAGAAATTATCCTATTTTGTAATAATTATGAGGGAACAATATTAAAAATTTGAGAACCCCCATGAAGAGGGATTAGTAAAAAAACTTTGCAAAATTCTAAGTTTGAACAAAATTTTGTGTGATTCAATATAAGAAATTTCAAACTTGCTAATTTATGTCAAAACATGATATTGGGTTTGATTGAGGATGATATATTTTTCAGTGCTTTGGGGTTCCTAAAATTAAAGATAAGAAATAAACTAGACAAGAATTCAAAAAACTTCTTGAGGTTGTATGATGTCAAAAAATTTCCTTATTAAAAGGGCACTATCAATCTGTAAGTCCAAATGTGAAAGAAGAGGGTTGGGAAAAAATTCAAACCAAAATGGGATAAATGAAAATGACAAAATGAATGAAAGAGATACATGTAATGGTATCTTTGAGATGCAGTTATGTGAAGGTATGCAGAGTGAAGAAAACATAGACACGAATCAAGGAATCTCTCAATTTGATGATCAAGATGATGAGATGATTTGGAAAGTTTAAGAGATTTAGCACTAGCAGTTACTGGGTATTTATTAAACTTATTACTGTGTTTCATCATTTGTATTAAAAAATCCTAAAAGTGGTTGATGATATTCTATGTTTTTGTCAATGGCATTTAATATTGATATGCAATTGCATTATTTAAATTTCTATTTACAGAAAGAAAATAGTAGAATAATAGAGCATCCATAAAATCAAAAAACAAGAAAATAAGAAATAGCATAATATGTTTATTGACAGAGTAATGTTTATCTATACATGGTGAGATTTTTGTTAATTATTTCAAAATATAATAATATAATTTATTCAATACATGACTATGTGTGATTCAGTATGTAAAAGTGTATCTACTTCATCTACTTGTTCAAGAGTCAATACAAGATTTTAGAACCCTTTACAAATGACCCTGAATTCCCTTTTATAGAAACAAGGGATCAACAAAAACTTCATGTTGATTTACAACATTTCAACATCAAAATAAATTACCAAGGCACAAAATCTATTGGCACATCAAAATTTGTCCACCTCATCACTTTTCATTTTGTAAGAACTTATTAAAAATTTGCAAGCCTAAAGGTGTGCATCATAGGTTGGATTAGTAATTGCTACATTTTGCCTGTTCATAAAACAAAGTCAATTCAAGCTGTGAAAAATTACAATATGCTTAAAATTACAAATAAAGAAAAGAAAAAAACCTAAAATAATCTAGGAATACAAACTATACAATACATATTATGAAATCATTGTGTTAGTTTTTTAGGGTTCTCCACTCTTCATCCAATGGAAGTCTATTTTTTTGTAATGCATGGTAATTAACCTACAAATTTTTTAGCAATTCATATTTTGAAGAGGAACTTGACACCACTATTTCATCTAATGTTGGATTTAAGGTTACCAATGTTTTGATGTAATCCAGAAATCTCTCCTCATTTGTGTCTATAGGAAACAAGTCTAAATCATTCTTCATTCTCTCCTCCATGTTTTTTTTTGAAAGCATCATTTTCAATGTATTGATTTGTTGCATCAACACTCTTGGACGAACCAAGATCTACCAATCTTTGTACCTTTCCATACAACTTAATCTTTTTTTCAACCTTATCCATACATTCTTGTGCTTCCCTTAGTTTCTCACATTTTTTAATGATAGATGTTTCCTTTACTGATGTAATCACCCAAAAATGGTCAACAAAACCATAAGCCCCTAATCTCGATTGTTCATCAAGAGAACCCTAATCTTGTTTGAAACCCCTAGGTCCTAACCTAAGGCAATTTGATCTGATTTGACCTATACTCTAGGTCTCATTCGACCATCACACTTGATCTTATTTAATTAATAAGTTCCTAAATCCTAATGTTGTTGACAATTAAATCAACCTTATACTATTTATTTGATTAATGTCTTACGATGTTGATTAAATAAATAAGAATTTTCTATTAATCACATAAATGGGGTTAAATTAATTATGTCATCATAATTTGGATTAAAATGCATTAAATCATTTAATTATTCCAAAAATCCATTTATGGAGTCATCGGTTAGTTAACTGAATATGATTTTGGAAAAACAATCCTTTCTGTTTAGTTAACCAAGTCTCATCTCTTTCTCATTTTGGAAACAACTCAGTTAACTGGAAAGTTAGTTTAGTTAACTATTTCTTTTGATTTCAAAGTTTCCAAAATGATTGATTAATCTTTGGAGTTAACTAATCCTTCAAATTTGAGTCTCGGCCAATTGAATCAGTTGCACACAAATTGTGTTGGTCTGGGATTAATCTCAATCATTAATCTTCAATCGATTTTGTTTGTCCATTTTCAAGAGGATTTCTATATAATCATGGTTCCATTCTCATAAAAGAGAAAAAAAAGAGGATGGGAGTTGGAAAAATGAAGTTAAATTATTAATTGTTATTTTATTATTATCATTATTATTTAGCTTATTTGCATTTGCATAATCAAATCTTAGGAATTTTATTTCATTTTCTTAAATCATGGATAAATCTTAGCCTAAATATTGGATGAATTTGCATTCAATAGTATCTTATCTTTTGAAATCCTTTGTTTAGATAGAGTCTAAAGTCACTAGATTTTGCAATGATCTGAGAGAAAAATTCATACTCTTGTCTACTAGAAGGCAATGAGTCACTTTGATTGGTTTACACTTAATTAGTTTTCTTTGTTTGATCAATCATGTAATGATTCATTGAAGTGTTTGTGCTATCTAGATAACCTCATTTTCACACACACAAATGAGACATCAATGCGGTTGTGAATTCTATTGGATGTCAAACAGTTACCACTAGCTTTGTATACGATTTGCAACATTTGTTTTGAATTTTTCTCTCTTTAATAAACATTTTTTATCTGTCAAATGTATTCATTGAGTTTCCCATATTGTACTCTCATACTTTCAATCAATTCAAACCACTAACATAATTGGTCATTCCTTTGCACTATTTTCCCCCAAATGTTTTGTTTTCTATACCTCATTGTTTGTTTCATAGTTTCATTCAATCTATCTTGGGAAGACTTAATTATATTTTTTTCCTTCTACAGCTCTTGTGTCAATCTTTCAACATTTTTTCTTTCTTCCTCTACTTTTTCTTCCCACTAATTTTCTCTTTCCTTTTGATGGTCCAATTGGTTCTATAATTTTTTGTTGAGGTAATGATATTCTATAGATTTTTGTATAATTATGTTTAAGAGGTTCCATTTTCAACTTTTTTTATGATTTTATCCAATCTTTGTTTCATTTCATTTAGTTTTTCCTCTATATGTTCATTCTTTGTAATTGTAGATGTAGAGGTAGAATTTTATCCTTTTCTATAATTTACTACTCTTGTTATATGTTTCTTTCCTCTTTGCTTTCTCATTTTCTAGGTCTCTCTGTAACCCCCCTCTCTCTCTCTCTCTCTCTCTCTCTCTCTTGCAATTATGTGTACACCACTTTGTTGGTATTTTTGACACATTGATCTTGTCCACATTTTTAACTATGTAAAAATCCATTTAGATGGTGCTAACATGAAATTCAAAGGGATCCATCTGAATCTATGGTTTATTTTGATTTTAAGTTTGGGGCATAACAACCATGTACTCCATTTATTTTCGGGGGCCATATGTGGGAAATACCTTGATGGATGTAGGTTGTTGATCTAAAGTTACATTAGTTACAATCCTCTTAATTAGCTTTTTATTTTCATTATTCTTATTTTCTCAATCTTTTTAAATTGATTAAGGAAAGTATTGTATTCAAAATCTGGGGTAGTTGATGCAATTGAAAGTTTGAATGGTGAAATAGAGCTTGCAGTTATGTAGGAACCTACACCTATTCCTATGGTTGTAATTGTTACATTTTTTAGGATTAGCAATGCCCATTCATAATCTTATCCCACTATCACTTACAAATGGAGCTATTGGACTCTTTTGACAAGTTTTTTTTGAAGCTGCAAATAATACATTTGCAATGAAATTGATACATTTGAAGTTGTACTTATCATTGTTTTCATAACCTTTTTCTTCTTCCAAAGGCCTTGATCATAAAGATCTTGTATAGTACCTTCTATTATTGGCCTCTTGTGAGATATTTCTTATTGTTGCACTTTTTCACTACAACTAGTACTAGTACCCATACCATCCCCACTAGTGGTAGTAGAACTTGATTCACCACCATTTTCTAGTTGTGATTGAATCTGAATATGTGGATAATCTAGATTTGAAGCTCTAACAAAATGAGGTACAGGTGTATAATAAATACCTTTCCTTATTGATTCAACTCAAATAGCTAGTTTTTCACTAGGTTTTCTTGGAACTTTCACCAACAGTGGCATCGAAGGGCCTTTTCCTTCAAGCCCCAAACCACCACCTTCACAACCCATTTTTCCTAGTATGGTTGCCCCTTTAGTATATGTTTGTTTCACAAGCTCACTCAAAAAAAAAATTAATAGAGTCTGCAATAGTTGTTAGAGTGGGACTTGAGGGTATCTCCTCATTGCCATAATTATCACTATTATTATATGCTTCAAAGGGATTTTTTTTATTCCATAATTTGCTAAACTTAGCATCCTCTAGGATATCTTCAAAATCTGTACTAGTCTTTGGTTCACCTAGATTCTTCCTCATTTTCCAAAAATTAGTGATTTTGTTTTGAGTCTAGTTTACATCCACATAATCTTTATATAGAGATTATGGCATATTTTTTTAGTACATGGGACATCATCTCTTTTATAAAAGGTTTCAAACCTCCTAAGTTATGTCATGCTCTGTTGTTCTCTATTTGTGTAATGCCATAATTTGTGCTAATAATTATTCTAGAGAAATAAATTTGCAAGCATCAGTTTCCTCCATCACTTTTTTTACCTCATCTTAAGAATCCATGTTTTTCAACATTTCTAAAAATGGTTTACTTTCCTATTGAATTCTACTTGTAGAGTTCTTATTTACAAAAAATTTCATGGATCATACTACCAATAACTATCAACGTCAAAATGAAAAAAAATCATAATTTCATGTACTAGATTGAATTTTTTTCTCTCAAATGTGAACCCTCCACATGAGAAAGGTAACGAAGGAAATATGGTCTTCTTTTTTTTACCATAAAAGAGTTTGTCTATACTCTCCAGTTGTCGTGCATATTCCAATACAAAACCCTCTCTATCACATGTATTGGAAGTTTGTAGGGTTGTACTCTTGATCCATAAAACCTTAACATAGTATATTCTTCCATGAGGAACTAGTCAACCAATTGTATTTGAGGTCTAAATTGAATGCAATCTCTACAAGGCATAGGGAATCTAGGCATTGGAGTGTTTGTAATTTCATGATACATTGGTGCTGAAAAGAAGTCTACAAAATGGTTGTAGTTCCTTATGTCATCATGCATCCTTATCTTAGTGATTCATTCATATATTGGACATACTATTCTCGCCTCACAATTCTTATACACTTGAATCTGAAGCTTGTTGGTCTTGAATGCTCCAGAATATTTTACTAGAAGAAGATGACACAAGTAGTTTGTGAGCCTAAATGTCTTAGAGGAACCTCTTTTAATCATTACAAATTGTTTTTACATGGATTGAACAATGTGCTCAACAAAATTATATTTAACTAGTTGAGAAACATAATGAATATTAAATACCATTTCAAGAAGTCTTGCACCCACTTCCCTATTATTTTCCAATCTGGGGAAAAATGTTAGCATGACAATAGTATCTTGAACACATGATACAAAAATATAAACATAGTAAGGAGGCTTATGATTTTGATCCAATTTGGTACCCTCCACAATTGTACCTTTGATAAGTTTATTTTTCCCCTCTTCACAAATTACTTTATAATTAGAGGCAAGCTTTTCTAGGTTAATGTGGACATTTAAGTTTTCTACTTGAAACCCTAAGTCTAACACATTTTTAATTTCTTCCTCGATAATGGATAAAATTTGGGTATTTTATTAACAATTGTTTTCCTATTGTCATCATAATTTTGGGAATGGACCATGACATTTTCTGGGCAAGGGAAAACCTTAAGAAACATCATGCATCCCAATCCAACATCCCACGCAACAATTTTATTTGTGTTTTCTTTTAACATTTTATTACAAAATAAGTTTTTGTGCCCTACCAATTTTTTCCTTATTGTCCAACAAAAATCTAATTTTTTTATTTCGACTACTATGGATTACAAGATCATAAATATCATTGTATTCATTAGTGAAACCTAGAGTTTTAACTAGTTGGGTATAGTCTTTTTTTTTCTTTTCCTTTGAGTTTCTCTGATGAAGGGTGCTCCCCTTAATACCACAAACACATAATAGAAACATAGAACAACCATAATTTGCAAGAACATAAAATGGGCTTCTTATTATCTCCACAAATGTGGAATTACAAATTTTAGAATTACAATATGGAAAGCCACATGGGCATTTCCTTTACAATATTTTGTAGGACAAAGCCTTGAATTATTACCCAGAACTGCTCTGAACTGCTCCGAACTACCAAGCTAGACAACACTACCAGCCTTCCTTATATAGGCAATTTTCCACCACATGGGAAGGTTCTAGAAATTTAGCCATTAAGGCCGACCAACCCTAGAATTATTTTATTTTTCAATTTATTACATCAGAGTCAAGTCAAAACATCTTTTTGAAACCCAAACAAAAATTTTGAAGGAAATTTATTTTCCACCATTTCAGGTGGCCCAACTTCCAGAGACCATAACTCATCACCCATTGACCTGATTGACTATTATGACCTCATCCAAGGACTCTAAATCCTTCAAAATTGAGTTCAAAGTTTCTGTACCATACTGCCAATACCAAAAAATTTCAATATCTTCAAAACTAGACTTGATCTGGCAATGAAACTTTACCGACGGGCAAATATGACCAAAATGAACCTCCAGGGAAGAAAATAGACCATTCTAAGCTTGAACAGAAAACTTACTAAAAATAGTAACTTTCTGATGAAGGGTGCTCCCCTTAATACGACAAACACATAACAGAAATAGAGAAACAACAACAATAATATGCAAGAACAAAAAATTGGCTTCTTATTATCTCCACAAGTGTGGAATTACAAACTTTTAAAATTACAATATGCAAAGCCACATGGGCATTCCCTTACAATATTCTGTAGGAAAAAGCCTTGAATCAATACCCAGATCTACTACCTAGAACTACCCTAAACAATACTACGGGCCTTCTTTATATAGGCATTTTCCACCGCCCGAGAAGGTTCCAAAAATTTAGCCCTAAGGGCCGACCAAACTTAGAATTATATTATTTTTTAATTTATTACATCAAAGTCAGCTCAAAATAACTTTTGAAACCCGAATAGAAATTTTGAACGAAAATTATTTTCTGCCATTTCAGGTGACCCAACTTTCGGAGACCATAAGTCATCACCAGTTGACCTGATTGACTATTATAACCTCATTTCAGAAACACCACAAAGCGCTCTACAAGCTTAACTTGTGCAAGCGACCATCACCCAAATTTTTGACCTCATCCGGGGCCTCTAAAGCCTTCAAAACTGAGTTCAAAGTTTTTGTATCCTCCTGCCAATACCGAAAATCTTCAATATCTTCAAAACTAGACCTGATCTAGCCATGAAACTTTGCTAGCAGGCTGATTTGACTTAGATGAACCTCCACATGTAAAATTAGAACATTCTAAGATTTATGACCAACTTACTAAAAATAGCAAGTTTCCATAAATAGCAGCTCTGCACAAGATAGCCCTTATTGAATACAAAAACATAAATTTTTTTGGGTGATGCAAGATTGCTCTTACACCCAGGATGCTCCTGCATCAGACACCCAGGGTAATTTGAGAACTGACCCCATCATGTCTCAAGTGTGTAGAGGAAAACAAAGATGGTTAATCTCCTCCTTTGTTAGCCATGATGAATCTTCAATAGGTCATCCTTTCCATTTGACCAAATACTCTTCATATGTCTTGTTCTATGTGCTTCTGTCAACACGACTATCTAGTATGTCTTCAATCTCCTTGATATCTGAACTGGTTGCTAGAATACTCCACTGTGCTGTTGTAACCTCATCTTCAACACCTCCTTCATGATACTCTGTCAAATCTAAAATGTTAAACACTGGTGAAATATTCAACTCAGTAGGCAATTCTACCTCATATGCATTTCCTGAATCATGCTTCTTTAGTATCCTGCATGGCCCAAACTTCTTCATTTTCAACTTGTTATATGTACCAATTGGAAATCTTTCCTTTCGCAAATGAACCATGACTTCATCTCCAACCTGAAATTCCTTATGCCTCCTTTTCTCATCTGCCTTAGCCTTATACTACACATTCATCTTGGTAATATGCTTCCTCACCTCCTCATGGATGTTTTTCAAATATTCTGCAAAATCCTTAGCTTCAGTCCTACTTATTTCTCCTTTATCTATCTTTCTCAACTCAGATGCATTTCTTGGACTACTCCCATATACAATCTAGAATGGTGATTTACCAGCGCTCATGTTGACAGAATTATTGTATGCAAATTCTGCTTGTGGTAAAATCAAATCTCATCCCATTGGATTATCCCCAACCAAACATCTCAGCAAATTTGTCAAACTCCTATTCAATACCTCTATCTGTCCATCAGTCTGTAGATGATGTGATGAATTGAATTTCAAATCTGTCTTCAACTTCTTCCACAATGTATGCCAGAAATATCCAATAAACTTAGTGTCTCTATCTAAAACTATGGTCTTTGGCAAACCATGTAGTCTCACTACTTCTCTGAAAAACAATTCTGTTATACGGACAACATCATTAGTCTTCTTGCAGGGAATGAAATGTTTCATCTTTGAAAATCTATCAACTACTAAAAAAATTGAATCATGTCCCCATTGTGTCCATGGTAAACCAAGAACAAAGTCCATACTGATATCCTCCCAAGGCTTCTCTGGTACAGGTAATGGCTAATACAACCCTATCTTTTACTTCACTCCTTTCACCATCTGACATACTCTACAACTCTGTACAAACTTATTGACATCTTGCTGCAACTGTGGCCAATAATAATTCTCACTAACCAAAGCAAGGGTTTTATCTCCACAAAAAAATCCAGCCAATCCTCCTCTGTGCTTCTCCTTGATGAGATTCTCCCTCATAGAACTTCTTGGAATGCACAACTCACTCCCTCTGAATAGCATATCATCCTGAATGATAAAATCCAGCCACTTCGTTCTATCTAGAGTAACAGGTTCTTTACAAGCTTTCCAAGCTTCACCAAAATCAGGATCCTCTGGATACAAATTCTTGAGTTCTTTAAACCCAACCACCACAATCTGCATCTCTGTCAGCAATAGTTGCCTTCTGCTAAGTGCATCTGCAACCCTGTTAGACTTTCCACTTCTGTGTTTCAAAACAAATCTATAACTCTGTAAAAACTCAACCCATTTCAAATGTCTTTGATTCAACTTTCCTTGACTATTCAGATATTGCAAAGCTCGATGATCAGTATACAAAACAAACTCCTTAGGAAGCAGATAGTGTCTCCACTTCTTCAATGTCTGAACTATAGCATAAAATTCCTGATCATAAACATAATATTTTCTCTTGGCATCATTTAGCTTCTCACCGAAATAAGCAACAGGTTTACCTTCTTGGCTCATAACAGCTCCTATTGCAGTACCACTAGCATCATAGTCTACCCAACAACATATGACATGCATCCATAGATATGATATCACATAGTACCTCATCTTGGTACCCGCTGATCTTGAACTTTACTAGGCACTGTTCACTGACCATGACCTTGTGGTTATCTTGCACCCGAGCAATCTGATATGGATGTGGGTGTTTCTGTCTCTTGAGCTTCAGCTTTGTCACCATCTCTTCTGACACCAAATTGTCAGTGCTTCCACTATCGATAATCACATCACAACATTTACCCTCACACTTGCATCTAGTGCGAAATAGGCTCCTCCTTTGTTTAGGTTCATTCTCACTATTCAACAGGACTCTTCTGTTGATCAATGTTTCTTCTCTTTCAGCATCTTCAGAATTTGAAGATTTGGCATCTTCATCTACATGTGCCACTCTGGCCTGGCCTTCATTCCTCCCATCTATCCTTCCTTGGCATTGAGGACATTCAAATGCCCTATGACCTTCTTCTCCACAGTGAAAACATGATCCACAGAAGCCTCATCTTCCTGAACATTCTCCTCTTCCTCTCTGATCTCTATTGTTCTGATCTTTGAAACCATTGAAATTGTTTCCTCTCTAATTTTGACTGCTACTCACCTCATCCTTCTTTTTTAGATCTTCATTTCGACCTCCATATGACCATCCACCAAATCGTCCACCATGACCTCTTCCATTTTGTTTACTCTCAAACTTCTTGTTTAGCTTTTCCTCTAGTTTTAGGGCAAATTGGTATACCTCTTCAATACTGTTCATTCGAACCAAATTCAACTCCTCCTAAATGCTTGGCCTTAACCCATTAAGGTAACAAGAAAATTTCTCATTGTCAGCTTCTGCATGGCCTATTTTGATGAGGATTCGATAGAACTCCTCTTTATACTCCTCAACAGATCTTCCTACCTGCTTCAAACTTTGCATCTTCTTCAGTAGGTCAAGCTCATAATCAATAGGAATGAACTACCGCTTCAATTTATCCACCATTCGATCCCATCTTGTGATTTTATCTTTCCCTCTTCTATTTCGCTCCAATTGAATCTCTTGCCACAAGATCTACGCATGACCTTTCAGTCTGGCCTTCACAAATTTGACTCTATCAGGATCCTCAATATCTTCATACTCAAAATATTCTTCACATTCATTGATCCAGTCGATCAACTCCTCTAGGTTAAGATTTTTTGAAAATGCAGAAAACTCAATCTTAGGTCTTTTTTCAATCTTGGAAATGGCCCAAAAAAGTCTTTCTTCCTCCTAGTTCACAACTTTGACTTATCCTTCTTGATCTTCTTCTTCAGCTTCATCCTCGCTTTCCTCTCTGACATTGAGATTCATTCCTCTATGAATGTCTTCTTGCAATGCTCGCACTTGTCTTTGGAGTGCTCTAACCTTAGGTGTTACAACACCAGCTCTTCCGCCACGTTCCCTTCATGGAGGCATTTTTGATATACGTGCTGAAATCCTAACCATGTTCCTAGTGCAAACTACCTCACAATCGGCCATCCATTTACACACTCAGGACCTCTTGCTCTGATACCAATTGAGGAAGGGTGCTCCCTTTAATACCACAAACACATAACCGAAACAGAGAAACAACAACAACAACAATATGAAAGAACAAAAAATTGGCTTCTTATTATCTCCACAAGTGTGGAATTACAAACTTTCAGAATTACAATATGCAAAGCCACATGGGCATTCCCTTACAATATTCTGTAGGACAAAGCCTCAAATCAATACCCATATCTACTACCCAGAACTACCCTAGACAATACTACGGGCCTTCTTTATATAGGCATTTTCCACCGCCCGAGAAGGTTCCAAAAATTTAGCCCTAAGGGCCGACCAAACTTAGAATTATTTTATTTTTTAATTTATTACATCAAAGTCAGCTCAAAATCACTTTTGAAACCTGAACAAAAATTTTGAAGGAAAATTATTTTTTGCCATTTCAGGTGACCCGACTTCCGGAGACCATAAGTCATCACCAATTGACCCGATTGACTATTATAACCCTATTTTAGAAACACCACAAAGCACTCTATAGGCTTTAACCACGCAAGCACCCATCACCCAAATTTTTGACCTCATTCAAGGCATCTAAAGCCTTCAAAACTGAGTTCAAAGTTTCTATACCATACTGCCAATATCGAAAATCTTCAATATCTTCAAAACTAGACCTGATCTAGCCATGAAACTTTGCTGGCAAGCTGATATGACTGAGATGAACATCCACATGTAAAATCAGAATATTCAGAGATTTATGACCAACTTATTAAAAATAGCAAGTTTCCATAAATAGTAGCTCTGCACAAGATAGCCCTTATTGAATACAAAAACATAAATATTTTTGGGTGATGCAAGATTGCTCTTACACCTAGGATGCTCCTGCATCAGACACCTGGGGTAATTTGAGAACTGACCCCGTCATGTCTCAGGTGTGTAGAGGAAAACCAATACGGTTAACCTCCTCCTTTGTTAACCATGATGAATGTTCAATAGGTCATCCTTTCCATTTGACCAAATACTCTTCATATGTCCTATTCTGTGTGTTTCTACCAACACAACTATCTAGTATGTCTTCAATCTCCTTGATATCTGAACTGGTTGCTGGAATAATCCACTGTGCTGTTGTAACCTCATCTTCAACACCTCCTTCATGATACTCTGTCAAATCTGAAATGTTAAACACTGGTGAAATATTTAGCTCAGTAAGCAATTCTACCTCATATGCATTTCTCGAATCATGCTTCTTCAGTATCCTGCATGGCCAAAACTTCTTCATTTTCAACTTGTTATATGTACCAACTGGAAATCTTTCCTTCCACAAATGAACCATGACTTCATCTCCAACCTGAAATTCCTTATGCCTCCTTTCCTCATCTGCCTTAGCCTTATACTCTGCATTCATTTTGGTAATATGCTTCCTCACCTCCTCATGGATGTTCTTCAAATGTTCTACAAAATCCTTAGCTGCAACACTACTTATTTTAACTTTATCTATCTTTCTCAACTTAGATGCATTTCTTGGACTACTCCCATATACAATCTGGAATGGTGATTTACCAGCGCTCTTGTTGACAGAATTATTGTATGCAAATTCTACCTATGGTAAAATCAAATCCCATCCCATTGGCTTATCCCGAACCAAACATCTCAGCAAATTTTTCAAACTCCTATTCACCACGTCTATCTGTCCATCAGCCTGTGGATGATGCGATGAACTAAATTTCAAATCTATCTTCAACTTCTTCCACAATGTACGCCAAAAATATCCAACAAACTTAGTGTCTCTATCTGAAACTATGGTCTTTGGCAAACCATGTAGTCTCACTAGTTCTTTGAAAAACAATTCTGCTATATGAACAACATCATTTGTCTTCTTGTAGTGAATGAAATGTGTCATCTTCAAAAATCTATCAACTATTGCAAAAATTGAATCATGTCCCTACTGTGTCCTTGGTAAACCAAGAACAAAGTCCATACTGATATCCTCCCAAGGCTTCTCTGGTATAGGTAATGGCTAATACAACCCTGTATTTTGCTTCACTCCTTTCACCATCTGACATACTCTACAACTCTGTACAAACTTCTTGACATCTTGCTACAATTGTGGCCAATAATAATTCTCACTAACCAAAGCAAGGGTTTTATCTCCACCAAAATGTTCAGCCAATCCTCGGCTATGCTTCTCCTTGATGAGATTCTCCCTCATAGAACTTCTTGGAATGCACAACTCACTCCCTCTGAATAGCATATCATCCTGAATGATAAAATCCAGCCACTTCATTCTGTCTAGAGTAATAGGTTCTTTACAAGCTTTCCAAGCTTCACCAAAATCAGGATCCTCTGGATACAAATTCTTGAGTTCTTTAAATCCAACCACCTCAATTTGCATCTTTGTCAGCAATAGTTGTCTTCTGCTAAGCGCATCTGCAACCCTTGGTAGACTTTCCACTTCTGTGTTTCAAAAAAAATGTATAACTCTGCAAAAAATCAACCCATTTCAAATGCCTTTGATTCAACTTTCCTTGACTATTAAGATATTGCAAAGCTTGATGATCAGTATACAAAACAAACTCCTTAGGAAGTAGATACAATATCCTGTAACTCATTCAACAAATATCTAACCTCTACAGGTACATCCTCTACTTCCTCTTCACTAGCTTTTAGAATTAAAGAAAAAACACACATGCTCATGCCTCATACCATCTAGGAATTTTCTTCCATCAACAAATGTTATTCTTGCATTACCACATACCTTTTCTTCGGTCTCCTTTAATTGCTTTAGCTTATGTTGCACTCCATCTTTTGTCAGGGAATAGGTATTCACATGACCATCATGTACAACACATCTATCAAACTACCATGGTCTACCCAACAACATATGACATGCATCGTTAGATATGATATCACATAGTACCTCATCTTGGTACCCGCCGATCTTGAACTTTACTAGGCACTGTTCATTGACCATGACCTTGTGGTCATCCTGCACCCATGCAATCTGATATGGATGTGGGTGTTTCTATCTCTTGAGCTTCAACTTTGTCACCATCTCTTCTAAGACCAAATTGTCAGTGCTTCCACTATCGATATTCACATCACAACATTTACCCTCACACTTGCATCTAGTGAGAAATAGGCTCCTCCTTTGTTCAGGTTCATTCTCACTACTTAGCAGGACTCTTCTGTTGATCAACGTTTCTCCTCTTTTAGCATCTTTAAAATTTAAGGATCTGGCATCTTCATCTACATGTTCCACTCTGGCCTGGCCTTCATTCCTCCTATCTATCCTTCCTTGGTGTTGAGGACATTCAAATGCCCTATGACCTTCTTCTCCACAGTGAAAACATGTTCAACAGAAGCCTGCTCTTCCTGAACCTTGTCCTCTTCCTCTCTGATCTCTATTGTTCTGATCTTGAAAAAAATTGGAATTGTTTCCTCTCTAATTTTGACTGCTACTCACCTCATCCTTCTTTTTCATATGTTCATTTCAGCCTCCATATGACGGTCCACCAGATCGTCCACCGTGACCTCTTCCATTTTGTCTTCTCTTGAACTTCTTGTTTAGCTTTTCCTCTACTTTTAGGGCAAACTGGTATGCCTCTTCAATACTATTCATTCAAACCAAATTCAACTCCTCCTGAATGGTTGGCCTTAACACATTAAGGTAACGGGAAAATTTCTCCTTGTCAACTTCTACATGGCTTGTTCTGATGAGGATTCGATAGAACTCCTCTGTATACTCCTGAACAAATCTTCCTGCCTGCTTCAAACTTTGCATCTTCTTCAGTAGGTCAAGCTCATAATCAATAGGAATGAACTGCCGCTTCAATTTATCCACCATTCGATCCCATCTTGTGATTTTATCTTTCCCTCTTCTATTTCACTCCAATTGAATCTCTTGACACCAGATCTTCCCATGACCTTTCAGTCCCGCCTTTACGAATTTGACTCTATCACGATCCTAAATATCTTCATACTCAAAATATTCTTCACATTCATTGATTCAGTCGATCAACTCTTCTGGGTTAAGATTTCTTGAAAATGTAGGAACCCCAATCTTAGGTCTTTCTTCGATCTTGGAAATGGCCCAAAAAAGTATTTCTTCCTCTTGGTTCACAACTTTGACTTCTCCTTCTTGATCTTCTTCTTTGGCTTCATCCTCGCTTTCCTCTCTAACATTGAGATTCATTCTTTTGCGAATCTCTTCTTGCAATGCTCACACTTGTCTCTAGAGTGATCTAATCTCAAGTGTTACAACACAAGCTCTTTCGCCACATTCCTTTCGTGGAGGCATTTTTGTGATGCACACTAAAATCCTAACCACGGTCCTAGTGCAAACTACCTCACAGTCGGCCATCTGTTTACACACTCAGGAACTCCTACTTTGATACCACTTGATGAAAGGTGCTCCCCTTAATACCACAAACACATAACAGAAACAAAGAAACAACAACAACAATAATATGCAAGAACAAAAAATTGGCTTCTTATTATCTCCATAAGTGTGGAATTACAAACTTTCAGAATTACAATATGCAAAGCCACATGGGCATTCCCTTACAATATTTTGTAGGACAAAGCCTCCAATCAATACCCAAATCTACTACCTAATACTACCGTAGACAATACTACGGGCCTTCTTTATATAGGCATTTTCCACTGCCTGAGAAGGTTCCAAAAATTTACCCATAAGGGCTGACCAAACTTAGAATTATTTTATTTTTTAATTTATTACATCAAATTCAGCTCAAAATAACCTTTGAAACCCAAACAGAAATTTTGAAAAAAAATTATTTTTCACCATTTTAGGTTACCCGACTTCTGGAGACCATAAGTCATCACCAGTTGACCCGATTGAGTATTATAACCCCATTTCAAAAATGTCACGAAGCGCTCTACAGGCCTCGTACGCGCAAGTGCCCATCACCCAAATTTTTCACCTCATCCAGGGCCTCGAAAGCCTTCAAAACTGAGTTCAAAGTTTTTGTACCCTACTACCAATACCGAAAATCTTCAATATCTTCAAAACTAGACCTCATCTAGCCATGAAACTTTGCTGGTAGGGTGATATGACTGAGATGAACCTCCAGATGTAAAATCAAAACATTCTGAGATTTATGACCAACTTACTAAAAATAGCAAGTTTCCATAAATAGCAGCTCTGCACAAAATAGCCCTTATTGAATACAAAAACATAAATATTTTTGGGTGATGCAAGATTTCTCTTACACCCATGATGCTCCTGCATCAGACACCTAGGGTAATTTGAGAAGTGACCTTGTCACATCTCAGGTGTGTAGAGGAAAATCAAGACGGTTAACCTCCTCCTTTGTTAGCCATGATGAATCTTCAATAGGTCATCCTTTCCATTTGACCAAATACTCTTCATATGTCCTATTCCATGTGCTTCTGCCAACATGACTCTCCAGTATGTCTTCAATCTCTTTGATATCTGAACTGGTTCCTGGAATACTCCACTATGCTGCTATAACCTCATCTTCAACACCTCCATCATGATACTCTATCAAATCTAAAATGTTAAATATTGGTGAAATATTCAGCTCAATAGGTAATTCTACCTCATATGCATTTCCCAAATCATGCTTCTTCAGTATCCTGCATGGCCCAAACATTTTCATTTTCAACTTGTTATATGTACCAACTGGAAATCTTTCCTTCTGCAAATGAACCATGACTTCATCTCCAACCTGAAATTCCTTATGCCTCCTTTTCTCATCTGCCTTAGCCTTATACTGCGCATTCATCTTGGTAATATGCTTCCTCACATGCTCATGGCTGTTCTTCAAATGTTCTGCAAAATCCTCAGCTTCAGTACTACTTATTTCTCCTTTATCTATCTTTCTCAACTCAGATGCATTTTTTTGACTACTCCCATATACATTCTGGAATGGTGATTTACCAGCGCTCCTGTTGATAGAATTATTGTATGCAAATTTTGCCTATGGTAAAATCAAATTCCATCCCGTTGGCTTATCCCCAACCAAACATCTCAACAAATTTCTCAAACTCCTATTCACCACCTCTGTTTATCCATCAGTCTGTGGATGATGCGATGAACTAAATTTCAAATCTATCTTCAACTTCTTCCACAATGTACACCAGAAATATCCAACAAACTCAGTGTCTCTATCTGAAACTATGGTCTTTGGCAAACCATGTAGTCTCACTACTTTTCTAAAAAACAATTTTGCTATATGAACAACATCATTAGTCTTCTTGCAGGGAATGAAATGTGTCATCTTCAAAAAATCTCTCAACTACTATAAAAATTTAATCATGTCCCCGCTGTGTCCTTGGTAAACTAAGAACAAAGTCCATACTGATATCCTTCCAAGGCTTCTCTGGTACAGGTAATGGCTGATACAACATTATATTCTCCTTCACTCTTTTTGCCTTCTAACATACTCTACAACTCTATACAAACTTCTTGACATCTTGCTGCAACTATGGCTAATAATAATTCTCACTATCCAAAGCAATGGTTTTATATCGACCAAAATGTCCAGCCAATCCTTCGCTATGCTTCTCCTTGATGAGATTCTTCCTCATAGAACTTCTTGGAATGCAAAACTCACTCCCTTTGTATAGCATATCATCCTGAATTATAAAATCCAACCACTTCATTCTATCTAGAGTAACAGGTTCTTTACAAGCTTTCCAAGCTTCACCAAAATCAGGATCCTCTGGATATAAATTCTTGAGTTCTTTAAACCCATTCACCTCAATCGGCATCTCTGTCAGCAATAGTTTCCTTCTGCTAAGTGCATCTACAACCCTATTAGACTTTCCACTTCTGTGTTTCAAAACAAATGTATAACTTTGCAAAAACTCAACCCATTTCAAATGTCTTTGATTCAACTTTCCTTGACTATTCAGATATTGCAAAGCCTGATGATCAGTATACAAAACAAACTCCTTAGGAAGCAGATAGTGTCTCCACTTCTTCAATGCTTCAACTATAGCATAAAATTCCTGATCATAAACATAATATTTTATCTTGGCATCATTTAACTTCTCACTAAAATAAGCAACAGGTTTACCTTCTTGGCTCATAACAACTCCTATTGCAGTACCACTAGCATCATAGTCTACTTGAAACACCTTATTAAAATCTGGAAGTGCTAAAACAGGTTGTTCTGTAACTTTTTATTTCAACAATTGAAAACTCTTTTCTGCCCCATTAGTCCACTTAAACTCTTTTCTATCCCCTCTCATTGTCTCAGTCAAGGGACCACAAATACTGCTAAAATTTTTGATAAACTTTCTGTAAAAACTAGCTAGACCATGAAAAGATCTTACCTCGGTAGCACTCCTTGGAGTAGGTCATTCAAGGATAGTTTGTACCTTCTTCGGGTTCATTTTTAGACCTTTTGCTGAAACTACAAATCCCGAGTACACTAACTCTATCTTCACAAAACTGCACTTCTTCAAATTAATCAACAATTTTTCATCTCTTAACTTCTCAAACACCATATGAATATGCATCATATGCTCTTCCAATGTCTTACTAAAGATCAAAATATCATCTAGGTACACAATGACAAACATACCCAAAAATTCTTTCAGAACCTTGTTCATGAGCCGCATAAAAGTGCTCGGTGCATTGGTTAGGCCAAAAGGCATGACTAACCACTCATACAGTCCTTCCTTTGTGTTGAAGGCAATCTTCCATTCATCTCCTTCTCTGATCCAAATCTGGTGATATCCACTCTTTAGATCTATCTTTGAAAAATACATAGCTCCACTCAAACAATCTATAATATCATCCATTCTTGACAATGGAAACCTGTACTTGATTGTGATCTTGTTTATTTCCCTGGAGTCTGTGCACATCCTCCATTCTCCATTCTTCTTCGGTGCTAATACTATAGGTACAACACATGGACTCAGGCTCTCCCAAATCAACCCCTTCTGCAATAACTCATGTACTTGTCTGTTCAACTCTTCACTTTCTGCTGGTGTCATTTTGTGTGCTGCCTTGTTTGGAAAACTGGCTCCTGGAATCAAATCCATCTGATGACTGATCTTCCTTACCAGTGGTAATCCATTAGGTGCATTATCAGATACAATATCTTAAAACTCATTCAACAAATCTGCAACCTCTATAGGTACATCATCTACTTCTTCTTTACCAGCTTTTAGAATTAAAGCAAAACACACATGCTCATGCCTCATACCATCTAAAATTTTTCTTCCATCAACAAATGTTATTCTTGCATTACCACATACCTTTTCTTCGGTCTCCTTCAATGGCTTCAGCTTATGTCACACTCTATCCTTTGTTAGGGAATAGGTATTCACACGACCATCGTGTACAACACATATGTCAAACTGCCACGTGTAATACCCCAAAAATGGGCTATAAGTTCATTAATCTTCTATATCAACAATTCGAACGAAATCGACATCAAAGTCCTAACCTAAGGCACATCTAAACATCATCGAATCATAATTGATTATCTTAAATTTTACATCGGGGAATATTTCTAGTAATATTCCTAATCATCATAATTATCTTTAATTTAATGATTATTTGGCAATAAATCATATTTATCCTAAGTTTGATTAATTGAATATTTTCATATTTAATTAATTAGATTTAATATTTTCCACTTAATTGTTTAATTAAATTTAATTTTATCTATTATCAATTATATTATTTAAATTTTGACAATAAATCCAAAATCTTATGAATAATTGATTAAATTCTTATTTAATTGATTAAAGCAAGTTGTCATTATTTAATAATATAGTTTTTAATAAAAGTTTGATTAAATAATTGATTAACCCATAAATCAATTATTTATTTTCAAAAATCAATTAAGTTAGCATAAATCACTTTATTTATTTATTAAATCATAATTATCCATGTGCACATCCAAGGACCAGTTAAACTGAAATTGGAAAATCAATGCAAGTTGTTAGCTTTTTGAAACTCAACATCTTTTTGAGTTTTAAAGTTGATCTAAACTTCTAATTCGAGTTGAACTGTGCTTTTGCATGATTTTTGTGACTTAATTATCTGTTATGTAAAAATAACTCAAAAATCAACCTGAGTTATTTGAGTGATTTATGGTTTTTTTCATGCACCTCCAAAGCCCTGAATTTCTATAAATTAAAGCCTCAGCTCATCTCAAAGCATCTCATAATTTTGCAAGCTTACTTTGCCAAAGTCATCCACGAATTTGCATTCTCATGTTATCGAATTGGAGTCTGAAGAATCATCTTTGCGAATCCAAGCTATTGTGAGATCTTTCTAGTTTTGAGCATTGCATATCATTTAGCATAAATTCATATCATTGTTAGATCAATTTCCATATTAGCATAGATTCATATCAGTTTATCATTATTATTGAATAGAAAATACCAAAAAAATAGATTAATTACATTCATATTTCATATCAGTTTTGCATTCAAATCTTTCATTTAGGTGTCGTCTAGGTCACTAATCTCGATAACAATCTAAGAACATTAATCTCGCACCTACTAGAAGGCAGTAAATCACTTGGTTAAATTAGATTTCAATTTTGCACGATTTGGATTTTTGCTAACCTCTAATGTTTTACTGAAGTGTTGTGTCTACAGATCAGGTACAATTTTCACACACACATTTTTGGCACCCACCATGGGGTCCTGAAACGGGCTTCCCTTCATTTCTATCAATCTTGTATCATTTCTCTATCAAAACTCCCCTGTTGCTACCTGTTTTGGCACTTTTTGTATCAAAACTGTTCGTACAGCGCAATTTTTAATTTCGGTCCGTACAGTGTCGTACGAGTTTTTTGAATTGTCATATGAGTTTCAGCATCAGGTTTCAACTATCGTATGGTAAGAGACCCACTGTCGTACAAGTTTCAGCATCAAGTTTCAACTGTCATATGGTAAGAGACCACTGTCGTATGAGTTTTGGCATCGGGTTTCAACTATCGTATGGTAAGAGACCCACTGTTGTATGAGTTTTGGCATCAGATTTCAACTATCGTATGGTAAGAGACCCACTATCATACGAGTTTTGGCATTAGGTTTCAACTATCGTATGGTAAGAGACCCACTGTCGTACGAGTTTAGGCATCAGGTTTCAACTATCGTATGGTAAGAGACCCACTGTCGTATGAGTTTTGGCATCAATATTTGACTGTCATATAGTAAGAGACCCACTGTCGTACGAGTTTTGGTATCAAATTTCAATTGTCATTTCATTTTGGCAAGCAGTTTGTCAGATTTGATTTTTGGATTTTTACTGACAGCTAACCCTAACAATTGAAATTTGTTGTTTCTGAGTGATTTCTGCTGGGTTTGATTGGAAAAAGTGCAAAAAATTGCTAAAAATCAGGTAAAATCTACTAAGCACGTTGCGAGGATCCCAGGTATTCTTTTTAATCTGATAACATTTCAATTTGGATCCTAAAATAAATCTCTCATGTGTCTAGCTTGGGTGATTCTTTTCATGCTTTTGTTTTACACACTTGCATAATTGATACTAGGTTGTGACCCCTTAAGGATTCATTAAGTAGTCTCAGATACTTGTGATTGATCTTGATTGCTATCTTGGGTTATTGGACTCACTAATTTGTCGGCCCCTCATTTCGCCCCGTGGTTGCAATCTCAGTGTCATAAAAGGGAGGGGTCAACAGGACAAAAGCGTTAAGTGTTCCACTTAGCAACCCATTTGTGCTTTTAGGAACTCACTTGTTTTCTAAGTTGGGGACTCATTTTCAGCTTGTGTGAGGTGTTAAGTGTTCCACCTTGTGGACTCATCTCATATTCACTTTAAGCGTTAGGTGTTCCTCTTTCTTCTTTTTGGGTACTTTTGGTAGATTTGCTTTTGGAAACATACATCTGTACTCACATAGTAATTAGGCCCTATGAACACTATTCGTGATTCTTGAGAGATTGGATTCCCAGTGAAATTCTTCTTGATGATAGAATCCTTGTAGGTAGGGAGGATACTTAGTGCATTTCACATTCAACTCGGTTAGTGCGTCTTCTCTTATTGATCGATACATTCTCTCTCAGGAGAGGTTGATAGATCACGTGGGGTTGACATCACGAGCTTTGGTGAATCAAAATTGGTTAGTGCACCTTCTCTTATTGATTGATACATTCTCTCCCCGGAGAGGTTGATAGATCACGTGGAGTTGACATCATAGACCTTGGTGAAGCAAAACTTTGTCTTAGTGTGTCGGATTAATCTACTTGCTTTCTTTGGGTTAAAAGTGAAAAGGTGTCAAAAACCTTGGATCTGGAGCCAAGTCCCCTTGTAGTATCATACTGTGAGTCACCTTTAGAGAGGGTTAACCATAGCAGACAATCCCTTCACAGGGTAAACTATGTTGATAGAACCTCAAGCGGTAATAGCCATTTTCACCGTGGTAGTGACAGCCGCTATATAAATGTCCTTGTGAAAGAAATCTCCATAGGTATGGTTCATTGTTGGGTTGTCAAATCTCCCTAGCAGCTCCTAAAGATTAAGTTCTTAGACTGTGTCAAAACCCTGGTGCGTCGGGATTGGAGTTCACCCCTTTAGATCATAAAAGTTGCAGAGTCAAACCATTACTAAAAACCCTAGCGAGGCCAAATTTTTATTTTCTAGGGTATATGTGCATTATTGCAAAACATTTTTGGAACATACACAATTAGCGCTTCTGAGGATTAGAACAAATAAGTCACTTGATTGTTCATGCGCAAGGTTTCTTTTGCCCTTGTTCATTGTTTTCAGACATGCATTGAAATCACATGCTTGCTATTTTGCGTGCTTGTTTATCTATCTGGTTACTGAAAATGAACAAATCTGTTACAATCCTCAAATCTGGACAATACAATTTGCAAACAATTCAAAACTGAAAACTCAAAATTTGCAAAATCTGAAGTAAAATTCTTTTCTCGAGTCAAAAGTCATCTCAGGAAGTCAGAAAGTCATACGAGTTTCTATCAAGTGTCGTTTCATTATTGCCCATCTGTCGTTGGATATAGTACCCAGTGTCGTACAAGTTTTTATGCCAGAAAATTCTAAGAGTCAAAATCCTACTTGCAACTATCATACAAATTTTTCAACTGTCATTTCATTGCATACCCACTGTCGTACGAGTCTGCAGAGTGTCGTTTGGGAAATTTTTTGAAAAGTTGTCAGAAAATTGTCAGAATTGCTAGATATTTAGCTTTTTCAACCTATTTCCAGAATCTGTTATACAAGTCACTGTGTCAAGAACAGAGCAGTAGCCATTGAGAATCAGTACACATGTCTCAAAAAATTAGTACACATGAGGAAGAAATTCTAATTTTAGCTATGATGAAACAAATCCACGCTATGCAAGTCAAACTTAACAAACTTAAGAAAGAAAAGGAACCTAAAGAGTTCTCCATGGAATCTCTATACTCTTTTCCATTTGATAAAGACTTGTACATGTCACCATGCCCCCGGATAGAATTTGAGCAATGTGATAACCTTTATGATACCTCTTCCATGAAGAGTGACACATCCAGCTTTGGAGACTATGATGACTATGATGACAGACAATATAATGATACCTATGACACCTCTATTCCTAAGAGTCCTCCTCATCGTGTGTTCCTACTTACTACAAATGGGCTGTCACATTGGATAGATCGTGATGGTGATCCATATGATTCTAATTTTGAAAGAGACTTTGATGGCTTTTGTGGACAATACCTTGATTATGATCCATCTACTACTGCTGAGGACTATAAAATGCATCGTGCTAGCTTGAAGCATCAATATTATAAGAATCCTTCTCCTAAGGACTCTCCTGTTAAAAATAAAGATTATCTTCTCAAGCAAGATCATGTTAATGTTGAACCTTTGTCTAGCAATGGTTCCCTTCCATCCCCTACTTCCTCCAATACCCGTACATTTCATAAAGCTTCCGAGTCTTTCAAATCTTTCACAGAACCTTCATCTGACACAAGCCCTGATACTTTTCATGTGGTTCCCTATAGTTATCCTCAAGAGCTACCTCTTAAAGATACTCAAGCTAACTTTCACTTGGCCACAAATACTTTTAATAATGCTAAACCTAAAGATCTCAAGCCTTCATATGCTATAATTCCTACTTCAGCTAGTCCTCCACCATCTCTTCGAAAGTCATCCATACAATCTCAACTTGCTTCCTTGTCCTTAGAAGTGGCTCCATGTCAAGAGGACTCTAAAAATGATGAAGAAAAGAACATAAAGAAAGATCAAGATCAAGAACCCTCCATGTCATCCAATCTTTTTCATGATGTCTCTTATCCGCTTCAAGGTTCTTTTGATCCTGCACATCTTTTTTCATGCATTCCACCATGTCTTAAGTCTTCTCCTAAGCAAGATCAAGCTACTACTTACACTGTTGAGCTTATTGATAATCAAAATAACCTTACCACATTTGTGCTTTCCAAAGATGATACTTCCATTAAGGTTGGTAAAAATGGTGTTGTTACTTCCAATGTTAAGCCTATTGAAAATCAAGAGAAAAATTATGTGCTTATGCTATCCAAAGATCCTTGTCAAGATCAAAGTCTTCCATCTTCTTGTTCTACCACTCCATGTTCATTTCCACTTTCTACTCTTCCTAAGTCTTTGCAAGCTTTGAACAATCCTATCAAAGAAGGTGCTCATATTCAAGATGTCCATGATTCTATTGAAAATTCTAATGCTCACTATAAAGATGTTGATGTCCTTGGTTGTCATATAGATGCTGATGAACTTATTGATTATCCTTTTGCATCTTCCACATCCATCCTTGGACCTCTTCCACCACTACTAAGGGCTTCATGTCTTCCTTCCATCTTGGGTCCTTATGTCCCTTCACTTCCCCCTCCTAACTCTCCTAATTTGCCATCCATCTTGGGTCCTTACATCCCTCCATCTCCTATCTTTCCTCAAGATCAACATAGATGCATACCCTTGAATCCTTTTCATCCATCCACCCATCTAAACCAGTCATATCCTCCTTCTTCTTCCACAAGTCCCAAGTCTTTTGGAAGTAACTTGAATGTTCAATACTAGAAAAAGAAGCAATACAAGAATCCATCAAAAAAGGATCACCATGTCTCCTCTAAACGACATGGATGCATAAAGTCAAAAGAGATATCTAAGATGAAAACTACAAGACAAGTATGGGTTCCAAAATCCATCATTAAAGATATTCTTTCCAGATCATCAAAAGGAAATAAAAAGCCTACGGCTATATGGATTCCAAAGTCTCTCTTGAAAGATTCTGGTGTTGAGCGAAAAGTGAAATTGACATTCAAGCTTCCAAAGACTTTCACTTCATCTTCTTCCAAAAATATTCTTCCATTCCATGTGCCTAAACCTCAACCTATGCTATCCATTCACCATATTCCTTCACGTATTCCTTCATTCACGTTTCCTCCACCCTCTCGCCACTCTTCAAGGTGTGTGTTGATGTTGATCTTTCCTTCCTTTCCATTTACCTTTTCACAATCATTCCATTCATTATCCTTCTACCTTCTATCCTTGTTCTTCATTTGCCTATTCCTCCTATCTTCCAACCTCACTCGCTTTACATAAAACCTTATCCTCCATTTTTCTCTTCCATCTCCCTTTCCCTATCAACATCTTTGAGTGTATCATTTTGAATCCTTGGCATATCATGGTTTATCCTTTCAAGGAGCATTATCTAAAAATCTTGCCTTCTTCCAAAAAAAAAAAAAATATTGAAAATGTGCCTTGGTGAAAACCTAGAAACAGGCGCCTTGGTAGTAAAAATAAAAAGAAATAAATTCATCCTATGGTGAAAACCACTCCCTTGTGGCACCTTGGATAAGTACCATGATGAAAACTTAGTAATCAGGCATCATGCATAGTTCTTCTACATATTTCATCCATTCCATCTTCTCTCTTTGATCTTGACAATGTTGATCTATACATGAACATTTGGCTATCTTGTGAGCTATCTTATGATGATCTTGCTTTCATTCCCTTCCTATTTAGACTTCATGTCTATCTTCCTCCATTCATTATAGCCTTTTGCTATCCTTTTCCCCTTTGGTCTTGATCTAAGAAAGAAAGAGTAAAACATGATGCTATGAAGCCTCTTGACATGTCTACTCCTTTGGAATGCATCCTTTCCTGCTCTTGCATTACAATTTTGTGACTTATCCTATGCTGGCCTTTTATTTCTTGTCCAAATGCGCTTTACATGACAATTTTTACCTAGCTTGAGTATTCTTGAGGAGTTTTACCTTGATGATTTCTTCCCTTCATTCTCTTTCATTCTCTTGTCTTCCATCTCTTCCACCAGCTTTCCAATCCCTCTTGTTCTCCACCTTGCTAGACATTGGGACTACATGATATGATCTTACTTGGGAGTTTACAATGGAAAAAGATGCTATCAAGTATACCAAGTATCAGAACAAGTATCAAAATAAGTGTTAGAACAAGTATCAGAACAAGTATCAAAACAAGTGTTAGAACAAGTATCAGAACAAGTGTCAGAACCAGTATCAGAATAAGTATTAGATCAAGTATCAGAACACCTATTGGGGCTATGCCTTTTGCTTTAGTTTATGGGTCTGAAGCGATACTACCTATTGAGGTCGAAATCCCATAACTAAGAATTAGAATGCATGGTCTAGTAACTGATGATGACTACAGAGTGTCTAGGTTGCAAGAACTTGAACTACTAGATGAGCACAAACAAGCAGCGTATGATCATCTCAGAGTATATCAGAAGAGAATGTCTAGAGGTTACAACAAGAAAGTCAGACATAGAGAATTTCAGGTTGGTGATCTAGTTTTGAGAGAGAATCCTAAAAACCAATCACATCGAGAATGCAAGGGGAAGTTTGAACCCAACTAGCTGGGTCCCTTTGTTATCACTGCTACTTTTGGCTCTGGTGCCTATCAACTCTCAACGACTAAAGGAGAACAGCTTTGAGAACCAATCAACATTCTCCATATGAAGAAATTCTATGCCTAAGGCATTCAGTCTATGGTAAAATGTCCTGAAAAAATCTTAAAAATTAGAAAAATTTCTGAAAAAATGAACATCTTGGTGAAAACCTAGCAATAGGCGCCTTGATGATTCACAAAAAAATAAAAAAATATCAAAAATTTAAAAAAATTGAAAAATGAAAAAAAGAAAAAAAAGAAAAAAAAGTGCCTTGGTAAAAACCTGGAAATAGGTGCCTTGGTAGCAAAAATAGAATCTCTGCCAAGAAGGTGAAAACTCGGCAAACGGGCACCACTTGTTTCAAAATGCTCCATCTATGAGCACAATCTTGGTCTTTCCTAGCTTTCAGTCTTGCTTTAGTTTGTACATATCTCCCAGTATATTTTCAATAAGTTGGTTTGTCCACCAAACAACTCAAGCGTCTATATCCTATCAATGTTCAAACTTGGGGGCAATCAATGTCATATCCTATGGTCTCCAGTATATCTTAGACGTATCATATCTAGTCAGAGTCCTTTGAAGCTTCATTTGAGTCAGTCAAGTCTGTCTTGTCTCTAGAAAGGATTTTGCATCTACAACGCAATCAAACATCAAATATCAAATTGAAAACAATATGTGCTTTTCATACTTTTATCTCCTTGTATGCTTATTGATTCGCATTGAGATTTTTGCATATTGTGTCCCTTCGAGCTCTTCGATGATGTCCTTTATAGGATTTAGAGAGTGATGACTAGGGGCATAATCTTTTCTTTGTCTTCTGCTTGTATGTGAAAATCTAACATCTTTGGAAATTTTGGATTGAAATGGTGTCCGACTGTAAGAGCCTCTATCTTGAATTGGATGGCCATGCGTACCTCGACCATTGATACCCAGAAAATTCAAGGAAGTTTGATCTAACTATTATCTTTTTGAGTGAGTTCTTTCTCCTACTGGGAAACACGATCTTACCTAAGGATGTGAATGATAAAGGGTCACTACGGGTAATTCACACTGGATTTAGAATGATCTCTTGACTATTTGATGTGTTTGAACGCAAGGCATATTCAGGTCATCATGACGTTTATGTTTTGATGCTTATACAAATTGTTATATCAAAATGGACAAGATATTCAGGTCATCCTAGCATTTGTGCCTTGGTGCTTATATCTAATCCGACATTCTGAAAACAAAATCAATATTCATATATCCATGGTTTTTGACCAGTGGGTGTTGTATTGATTCTTGTGCATACAAATCGATATTCATATGCCTATGGTTTCATAGCTAGTGGGCATTGTATTGATTTATCCGGTTATCTAAAAGTTCAATGATGATAACAAATCGACACATGATCAGTGACTAGGTCCTAGGTCTTAGGTTGCATTTCATTTTGCTTGTCTCTTTGCATTTTGCATGTTGCATGATCTCACAATGGTTAAACGAACTTCAATGCTTAAACAATTCTCCACTCGCATCTTCAAATCTAACAAGAGATGAATCTCACACAAAGGTTCCTCCAATGAAACAGCAAGTAGAATCCTTTTTCGAGATCAAAATCAAAATCTGAGATCATTCATATTGTCAACTACTTGCATAATCGACCTTCCATCATCACAGAAATATAGTATTCAACCTAACTGATTATCTAACATCAAACTATCAAAATTTCAACTTGGTCAACTATGGTTAACTCATGGTTTAACCTAGTCAAACTTGGTCGTCTGGACCTCTAAACGATGTAGAATTCATTCTCAAATGTATATAACCACTTTTCCAATCAATTAGCATCCTTCTAAACTTTAACGCTGACTTCTCTTGTCATATTTCAATTTTAATCCCGAAGGGGGCATGGTATTGCATATCATTCAAAGTCTGTAAATCAATTTCTATCAATATCTTCCTCAGTAATCAAGACAACAACCACGTCTAGTTATTGATTCATCAAAAAACCTCATCGCTCAGGGAAAATCTATCATCACTTGGGGCATATCAGATTTGTCGATCCATATCAATCTAGTATTCTCCTAATCTTGTAAACTATATCAGTTTTTGCAACCATCGGATCATAGTGTTCTTTCCTTGGTTCTTCGGCAACTGAAGGATTCAGATGTGATACCTGCTAGTTCTGCTAAGGCAATCTAGTCTAGAACTGGTCACTCACTTCTTTGCAATCCTAAGGTTTGGAATCAGGCATTTTGACACTTTTTCGCAATCATAGGTTCATTTGCTGTTATAGTGAACATTATCTTTGGTCATTCAGGACCTATTATCAAATCAATATCAATTAGCTTCTGTCTCATATCAATTATCAATTTTGAATCAGTTTCATATCTCTATCAAACACAGACTGCCTTTGAACCACTGTGCTTCGCACAGTAATTCAAAGAGGGGCAAAATGTAATACCCCAAAAATGGGCTATAAGCTCATTAATCTTCTATATCAACAATTCGAATGAAATCGACATCAAAGTCCTAACCTAAGGCACATCTAAACATCATTGAATCATAATTGATTATCTTAAATTCTACATCGGAGAATATTCCTAGTAATATTCCTAATCATCATAATTATCTTTAATTTAATGATTATTTGGCAATAAATCACATTTATCCTAAGTTTGATTAATTGAATATTTTCCTATTTAATTAATTAGATTTAATATTTGCCACTTAATTGTTTAATCAAATTTAATTATATCTATTATTAATTATATTATTTAAATTTTGACAATAAATCCAAAATCTTATGAATAATTGATTAAATTCTTATTTAATTGATTAAAGCAAGTTGTCATTATTTAATAATATAGTTTTTAATAAAAGTTTGATTAAATAATTGATTAACCCATAAATCAATTATTTATTTTCAAAAATCAATTAAGTTGAGCATAAATCACTTTATTTATTTATTAAATCATAATTATCCATGTGCACATTCAAGGACCAGTTAAACTCAAATTGGAAAATCAATGCAAGTTGTTAGCTTTTTAAAACTCAACATCTTTTTGAGTTTTAAAGTTGATCTAAACTTCTAATTCGAGTTGAACTGTGCTTTTGCATGATTTTTGTGACTTAATTATCTGTTATTTAAAAATAACTCAAAAATCAACCTGAGTTATTTGAGTGATTTATGGCTTTTTTCATGCACCTCCAAAGCCCTGGACTTCTATAAATTAAAGCCTCAGCTCATCTCAAAGCATCTCATAATTTTGCAAGCTTACTTTGCCAAAGTCATCCACGAATTTGCATTCTCACGCTATTGAATTGGAGTCTGAAGAATCATCTTTGCGAATCCAAGCTATTGTGAGATCTTTCTAGTTTTGAGCATTGCATATCATTTAGCATAAATTTATATCATTGTTAGATCAATTTCCATATTAGCATAGATTCATATCAGTTTATCATTATTATTGCATAGAAAATACCAAAAAAATAGATTAATTACATTCATATTTCATATCAGTTTTGCATTCAAATCCTTCATTTAGGTGTCGTCTAGGTCACTGATCTCGATAACAATCTGAGAACATTAATCTCGCACCTACTAGAAGGTAGTAAATCGCTTGGTTAAATTAGATTTCAATTTTGCACGATTTGGATTTTTGCTAACCTCTAATATTTTATTGAAGTGTTGTGTCTACAGATCAGGTACAATTTTCACACACACACTACGGTCTACCCAGCAACATATGACATGCATCCATAGATATGATATCACATAGTACCTCATCTTGGTACCCGTCGATCTTGAACTTTACTAGGCACTGTTCACTGACCATGACCTTGTAGTCATCCTGCACCCAAGCAATCTGATATAGATGTGGGTGTTTCTGTCTCTTGAGCTTCAATGTTGTCACCATCTCTTCTGACACCAAATTTTCAATGCTTCCACTCTCAATAATCACATCACAATATTTACCCTCACACTTGCATCTAGTGCGAAATAGGCTCCTCCTTTGTTCAGGTTCATTCTCACTACTCAGCGGGACTCTTATGTTGATCAATGTTTCTCCTCTTTCAGCATCTTTAGAATTTGAGAATCTTGCATCTTCATCTACATGTGCCACTCTAGCTTGGCCTTCATTCCTCCTATCCATCCTTCCTTGGCATTAAGGACATTCAAATGCCCTATGACCTTCTTCTCCACAGTGAAAACATGTTCCACAGAATTCTCCTCTTCCTGAACCTTGTACTCTTCCTCTTTGATCTCTATTGTTCTGATCTTGGAAATTATTGGAATTGTTTCCTCTTTGATTTTGACTGCTACTGGCCTCATCTTTCTTTTTTGGATCTTCATTTCAGCCTCCATATGACCATCCACCATATCATCCATCGTGACCTCTTCCATTTGGTCTGCTTTTGAACTTCTTGTTCAGCTTTTCCTCTACTTTTAGGGAAAACTGGTATGGCTCTTCAATATTGTTCATTCGAATCAGATTCAGCTCCTCCTGAATGTTCAGCTTTAACCCATTAAGGTAACAAGCAACTTTCTCCTTATCAGCTTATGCATGGCCTATTCTGATGAGGATTCGATAGAACTCCTCTGTATACTCTTGAACAGATCTTCCTTCCTACTTCAAACTTTGCATCTTCTTTAGTAGATCAAGCTCATAATCAATAGGAATGAACTATCACTTCAATTTATCTACCATTCGATCCTATCTTGTGATTTTATCTTTTCCTCTTCTATTTCACTCCAATTGAATCTCTCACTAGATCTTCGCATGACCTTTCAGTCTGGCCTTCATGAATTCGACTTTATCAGGATCCTAAATATCTTCATACTCAAAATATTCTTTACATTCATTGATTGAGTTGATAAACTCCTTTGGGTTAAGATTTCATGAAAATGCAGGAACCTCAATCTTAGGTCTTTATCCAATCTTGGAAATGGCCCGAAAAAGTCTTTTTTCCTCCTGGTTCACAACTTGAACTTCTCCTTCTTGATCTTCTTCTTTGGCTTCATCCTTGCTTTCCTCTCTGACATTGAGATTCATTACTCTATGAATCTATTCTTGTACTGCTTGCACTTGTCTCTGGAGTGCTCTAACCTCAGGTGTTACAACACCAACTCTTCCGCCACATTCCCTTCATGGAGGTATTTTCACGATGTGCATTGAAACCCTAACCACGATCCTGGTGCAAACTACCTCATAGTCGATGATCTATTTATACACCCAGGAATTCCTGCTCTGATACCACTTTATGAAGGGTGCTCCCCTTAATACCACAAAAAAATAATAGAAACAAAGAAACAACAACAACAACAATATGCAAGAACAAAAAATTGGCTTCTTATTAGCTCCACAAGTATGGAATTACAAAGTTTCAGAATTACAATATGCATAGCCACATGGGCATTCCCTTACAATATTCTGTAGGACAAAGCCTTCAATCAATACCCAGATCTACTACACAGAACTGCCCTAGACAATACTACGAGCTTTTTTTAAATAGGCATTTTCCACCGCCCGAGAAGGTTCCAAAAATTTAGCCCTAAGGGCCGACCAAACTTAGAATTATTTTATTTTTTAATTTATTACATCAAAGTTGGCTCAAAATAAATTTTGAAACTCGAACAAAAATTTTGAAGGAAAATTATTTTCTGCCATTTCAGGTGACCCGACTTTCAGAGACCATAAGTCATCACCAGTTGACTCGATTGACTATTACAACCCCATTTGGGAAATGTCACGAAGCATTCTACAGGCCTCACATGCACCAGCGCCCCTCACCCAAATTTTCAACCTCATCTGGGGCCTCTAAAGCCTTCAGAACTGAGTTCAAAGTTTATGTACCCTGCCGCCAATACCAAAAATCTTCAATATCTTCAAAACTAGACTTGATCTAGCCATGAAACTTTCCTTGCAAGCTGATATGACTAACATGAACCTCCAGATGTAAAATCAGAACATTCTAAGATTTATGAGCAACTTACTAAAAATAGCAAGTTTCCATAAATAGAAGCTCTGCACAAGATAGCCCTTATTGAATACAAAAACATAAATATTTTTGGGTGATGCAAGATTGCTCTTACACCCAGGATGCTCCTACATCAGACACCCGAGGTAATTTGAGAAGTGACCCTGTCACGTCTCAGGTGTGTAGAGGAAAACCAAGATGGTTAACCTCCTCCTTTGTTAGCCATGATGAATCTTCAACATGTCATCCTTTTCATTTGACCAAATACTCTTCATATGTCCTGTTCTGTGTGCTTCTGCCAACATGACTATCTAGTATGTCTTCAATCTCCTTGATATCTGAACTGGTTGCTGGAATACTCCACTGTGCTATTGTAACCTCATCTTCAACACCTCCTTCATGATACTCTGTCAAATCTAAAATGTTAAACACTGGTGAAATATTCAGCTCAGTAGGCAATTCTACCTCATATGCATTTCCTGAATCATGCTTCTTTAGTATCCTGCATGGCCCAAACTTCTTCATTTTCAACTTGTTATATGTACCAATTGGAAATCTTTCCTTTCGCAAATGAACCATGACTTCATCTCCAACCTGAAATTCCTTATGCCTCCTTTTCTTATCTACCTTAGCCTTATACTGCGCATTCATCTTGGTAATATGCTTCCTCACCTCCTCTCGGATGTTCTTCAAATGCTCTACAAAATCCTCAGCTTCAGCACTACTTATTTCTCCTTTATCTATCTTTCTCAACTCAGATGCATTTCTTGGACTACTCCCATATACAATTTGGAATGGTGATTTACCAGCGCTCCTGTTGAGAGAAATATTATATGAAAATTCTTCCTGTGGTAAAATCAAATCCCATCCCATTGGATTATCCCCAACCAAACATCTCAGCAAATTTCTCAAACTCCTATTCACCACCTCTATCTATCCATCAGTCTTTGGATGATGCGATGAACTAAATTTCAAATCTTTCTTCAACTTCTTCCACAAAGTATGTCACAAATATCCAATGAACTTAGTGTCTCTATCTGAAACTATGGTCTTTGGCAAATCATGTAGTCTCACTACTTCTCTAAAAAACAATTCTGCTATATGAACAACATCATTAGTCTTCTTGCATGGGAATGAAATGTGTCATCTTCCAAAATCTATCAGCTACTACAAAAATTGAATCATATCCCCATTGTGTCCTTGGTAAATCAGGAACAAAGTCCATACTGATATCCTCCCAAGGCTTCTCTGGTACAGGTAATGGCTGATACAACACTGTATTCTGCTTCACTCCTTTCGCCATCTGACATACTCTACAACTCTGTACAAACTTCTTGACATGTTGCTGCAACTGTGGCCAATAATAATTCTCACTAACCAAAGCAAGGGTTTTATCTCCACCAAAATGTCTAGCCAATCCTTGGCTATGCTTCTCCTTGATGAGATTCTCCCTCATAGAACTTCTTGGAATGCACAACTCACTCTCTCTAAATAGCATATCATCCTGAATGATAAAATCCAGCCACTTCATTCTGTCTAAAGTAATAGGTTCTTTACAAGCTTTCCAAGCTTCACCAAAATCAGGATCCTCTGGATACAAATTTTTGAGTTCTTTAAACCCAACCACCTCAATCTGCATCTCTGTCAGCAATAGTTGCTGTCTGCTAAGCGCATCTACAACCCTGTTAGACTTTCCACTTCTATGTTTCAAAACAAATGTATAACTCTACAAAAACTCAACCCATTTCAAATACCTTTGATTCAACTTTCCTTGACTATTCAGATATTGCAAAGCTTGATGATCAATATACATAAAAAACTCCTTAGGAAGCAGATAGTGTCTCCACTTCTTCAATGCTTCAACTATAGCATAAAATTTATGATCATAAACATAATATTTTCTCTTGGCATCATTTAACTTCTCACTAAAATAAGCAATAGGTTTACCTTCTTGGCTCATAACAGCTCCTATTGTAGTACCACTAGCATCATAGTCTACTCGAAACACCTTATTAAAATTTGGAAGTGCTAAAACAGATTGTTCTGTAACTTTTTGTTTCAATAATTGAAAACTCTTTTTTGCCCCATTAGTCCACTTTAACTCTTTTCTATCCCCACTCATTGTCTCAGTCAAGGGACCACAAATACTGCTAAAATTTTTGTAAAAACTAGCTAGACCATGAAAAGATCTTACCTCGGTAGAACTCCTTGGAGTAGGTCATTCAAGGATAGCCTGTACCTTCTCTGGGTCCATTTTTAGACCTTCTGCTGAAATTACAAATCCCAAGTACACTAACTCTTTCTTCAGAAAACTGCACTTCTTCAAATTAATCAACAATTTTTCATCTCTTAACTTCTCAAACACCATATGAATATGCATCATATGCTCTTCCAATGTCTTACTAAAGATCAAAATATCATCTAGGTACACAATGACAAGCTTACCAAGAAATTCTTTCAGAACCTCGTTCATGAGCCGCATAAAAGTGCTCGGTGCATTGGTTAGGCCAAAAGGCATGACTAACCACTCATACAGTCCTTCCTTTGTGTTGAAGGCAGTCTTCCATTCATCTCCTTCTCTGATCCAAATCTACTGATATCCACTCTTCATATCTATCTTTGAAAAATACACAGCTCCACTCAAACAATCCATAATATCATCCATTTGTGGCAATGGAAACGTATACTTGATTGTGATCTTGTTTATTTCCCTGGAATCTATACACATCCTCCATTCTCCATTCTTCTTCGGTGCTAATACTGTTGGTACAACACATGGACTCAGGCTCTCCTGAATCAACCCCTTCTGCAATAACTCATGTACTTGTCTGTTCAACTCTTCACTTTCTGCTGGTGTCATTCTGTGTGCTACCTTGTTTAGCAAACTGGCTCCTGGAATCAAATCCATCTGATGATTGATCTTCCTTACCGATGGTAATCCATCAGGTACATTATCAGATACAATATCCTAAAACTCATTCAACAAATCTGCAACCTCTACAGGTACATCCTCTACTTCCTCTTTACTAGCTTTTGGAATTAAATCAAAACACACATGCTCATGTCTCATACCATCTAGGAATTTTCTTCCATCAACAAATGTTATTCTTGCATTACCACATACCTTTTCTTCAGTCTCCTTCAATGGCTTTAGCTTATGTTGCACTCCATCCTTTGTCAGGGAATAGGTATTCACACGACCATCATGTACAACACATCTGTCAAACTGCCATGGTCTAGCCAGCAACATATGACATGCATCCATAAATATGATATCACATAGTACCTAATCTTGGTACCCGTCCATCTTGAACTTTACTAGGCACTGTTCACTGACCATGACCTTGTGGTCATCCTGCACCCAGGCAATCCAATATGGATGTGGGTGTTTCTATCTCTTGAGCTTCAACTTTGTCACCATCTCTTCTGACACCAAATTGTCAGTGCTTCCACTATTGATAATCACATCACAACATTTACCCTCACACTTGCATCTAGTGTGAAACAGGCTCCTCCTTTGTTTAGGTTCATTCTCACTACTCAACAAGACTCTTCTGTTGATCAACATTTCTCCTCTTTCAGCATTTTCAAAATTTGAGGATCTGGCATCTTCATCTACATGTGCCACTCTGGCCTAGCCTTCATTCCTCCTATCCATCCTTCCTTGGCATTGAGGACATTCAAATGCCCTATGACCTTCTTCTCCATAGTGAAAACATGTTCCACGGAAGCCTCCTCTTCTTGAACCCTGTCCTCTTCCTCTCTGATCTCTTTTGTTCTAATCTTGGAAATGATTGAAATTATTTCCTCTCTAATTTTGACTGCTACTGGCCTCATCCTTCTTTTTTGGATGTTCATTTTGGCCTCCATATTACCATCCACTAGATCCTCCACCGCGACCTCTTCCATTTTGTCTGCTCTCGAACTTCTTGTTCAGCTTTTCCTCTACTTTTGGGGAAAACTAGTATGTCTACTCAATACTATTCATTCGAACTAGATTCAGCTCCTCCTAAATGCTTGGCCTTAACCCATTAAGGTAATGAGCAACTTTCTCCTTGTGAGCTTCTGCATGGCCTATTCTGATGAGGATTCGATAGAACTCCTCTGTATACTCCTGAATAGATCTTCCTGCCTGCTTCAAACTTTGCATCTTCTTCAGTAGGTCAAGCTCATAATCAATAGGAATGAACTGTTGCTTCAATTTGTCCACCATTTGATTCCATCTTGTGATTTTATCTTACCCTCTTCTATTTCGCTCTAATTGAATCTTTTGCCACCAGATCTTTGCATGACCTTTCAGTCTGGCCTTCACGAATTTGACTCTATCAGGATCCTCAATATCTTCATACTCAAAATATTCTTCACATTCATTGATCCAGTCGATCAACTCCTTTGGGTTAAGATTTCTTTAAAATGTAGGAACCTCAATCTTAGGTCTTTTTCCGATCTTGGAAATGGCTCGAAAAAGTCTTTCTTCCTCCTAGTTCACAACTTCAACTTCTCCTTCTTGATCTTCTTCTTCGGCTTCATCCTCACTTTCATCTCTGACATTGAGATTCATTCCTTTGTGAATCTCTTCTTGCAATGCTCGCACTTGTCTTTGGAGTGCTCTAACCTTAGTTGTTACAATACCATCTCTTTCACCACATTCCCTTCGTGGAGGCATTTTCACGATGCGGGTTGAAACCCTAACCACAGTCCTGGTGCAAACTGCCTCATAGTCGACGATCTGTTTACACACTCAGGAACTCCTACTCTGATACCACTTGATGAAGGATACTCCCCTTAATACCACAAACACATAACAGAAACAGAGAAACAACAACAACAACAATATGCAAGAACAAAAAATTTGGTTCTTATTATCTCCACAAGTGTGGAATTACAAACTTTCAGAATTACAATATGCAAAGCCACATGGGCATTCCCTTACAATATTCTATAGGACAAAGTCTCGAATCAATACCTAGATCTACTACCCAGAACTACCCTAGACAATACTACGGGCCTTCTTTATATAGGCATTTTCCACCGCCTAAGAAGGTTCTAGAAATTTAGCCCTAAGGGCCGACCAAACTTAGAATTATTTTATTTTTTAATTTATTACATCAAAGTCTGCTCAATATAACTTTTGAAACCTGAATAGAAATTTTGAAGGAACATTATTTTTTGCCATTTCGGGTGACCTGACTTTTGGAGACCATAAGTCATCACCAGTTGACCCGATTTACTATTATAACCCCATTTCAAAAATGCCATGAAGCACTCTACAGGTTTAATATGTGCAAGCACCCATCACCCAAATTTTTGACCTCATCTGGGTCCTCTAATTCTTTCAAAACTGAGTTCAAAGTTTCTGTACCCTGCTACCAATACCAAAAATCTTCAATATCTTCAAAACTAGACCTAATCTAGCCATGAAACTTTGCTAGCAGGCTGATATGACTGAGATGAACCTCCACATGTAAAATTAGAACATTCCAAGATTTATGACCAACTTACTAAAAATAGCAAGTTTCCATAAATAACATCTCTGCATAAGTTAGCCCTTATTGAATACAAAACATAAATATTTTTGGGTGATGCAAGATTGCTCTTACACCCAGGATGCTCCTGCATCACTTTCCAAAAATAGTAGCTTTGCACAAGATAACACTTATTGAAAAGAAACCATAAATATTTTTTAGCTAATGCAAGATTACTCTTACACCCAGGATGCTCCTGCATCATTCTCCATTGCTAGTACTAGTTAAAAATGGTGGTAGACAAGCTTGAAAATGTAAACCCTCAGCCCCTAATTCTAGAATATAAACCACAAGATTGAAAGATAAAAAAATATGGGATGTAGGTGTTTTATAGTTTACCCAAATTTTGACATTTAAATGATGAATAAATAGACTGGCACAAACAGGCTATGTTGCACCCCTCAATCTTGTTTCTAAATCTTGTTAGTTAACTAGTTATCCCAAGACTCCAAATTCCAATTTCCCTTAATTTAAAGAGCTTCCTTAAAGCCTCAAATGGAAAATTAATGGAATTATTCACATTACTGAATGCCCAAAGTCTCAAAGTTTTTATAATTTTAATTTTTATTCCTTCTCTCTAACACAACACACATGTCTCTTTTTTGGAAACTTTTTGAATTTTTTTTAATACTTCAAAACTTCATCCTGAAATAGAGCTTATGGCGTTGATCGATGATCATTCAATGGTCAATGAATTGGTTATAGTTAATTAATTACACAATGAAGTATAGTTAATTAAATCTCCAACTGCCAATGTCTAATGACAAATCTATGGGTCTCCTAGGCTATTAGGTTGCTTGGCCTCATGGATGTTACTTAATGCTTTCATTTATTTAATCTAACATGTCACACTGACACATGTCTCTTTTCCAAAGGAAGTTTGTATAATTTTGTATCCTTCTGAACTTCAGCCCGAAATAGACCTTATAATGTTGATCTGTGATCATCCAATGGTCAATGAATTAATTATAGTTAATTAAATCTCCAACTGCCAATGTTCAATGACAAATTTGTGGGTATCCATGGGTCCCATAGGTTTTTTGGCCTTGTGGACATTACTCAAACCTTTCATTAGTTCAAGCTGACACCTCACATCGACACATGTCTCTTTTTTAGAGGAAGTTTGTAGATTTTTTTAATCCTTTTGAACTTCAACCATAAATAACACTTATGTCATTGACTTGTGATCACCCAACAATCATTAAATTGATTTAGATTATAGTGGATTAAGTATAGTTAATTATGTATACATACTTAAATCACCAATGTCCAATGGCATATCTATGCCAGGTGGATATCAGTGAGATGGTGGGTCCCATATGTTTTTTCCCTTGTGGATATTCCATAACTCAAACCTTTTATTTTCACATGTCACACTGACACATGTCTCTTTCCCAAAAAACATTTGTAGAACTTTTCATCCTTTAGAACTTCAACCCAAAATAAACCTTATGTCCTTGATATGCAATCATCCAATAGCCAATAAATTGATTATAGTTAAATTTTAATTAATTATATAGCTAATTATACTTAGTTAAATCTCCAAAGTCCAATGAAAAATCTATGGAACATGGGTTTAATAGGCTATTTAGGGTTTAGGATTTAGAAAGTATACAAAATTATTTATTTTGGTACATACAAATTTACAATTGGATGCCACATTGGTATTCTCGAGAGATAAGGTACTAAGTGACATCCACTATTAATGATAATAACAAATAAATATGTATTCCCTAATTTTGATGAGATGTAGTGTACTTTCATTTGTGCATAAGGTGGTAGGACTTCCCCAAAGAAGGTTTGGATATAAATTTTTATCATCATGAGGTAAGATTGTATCACTAAAGGTAAATTATGATAAAGGCTCATATCATTAAGGAAATTACGTTGTATGGTGGTGTGTGTAAGTGAAGTGCCCATTATCAAATTGACCATTTGCCTATAAATTGGACATTAAGGTGGCTCCACTTCACAAGAGTGTTGGAAATGTTTTAATGTTGAGTATTGAGTAGGGAGATATGGACACACCAATAATGGTCAATTTGACAAAACCATAGAGATCATTTTTGGGGGAGGTCATGGATAGGTGGTCAAGGGATGTACTAGTGAATGACCACATGTATATTATGCATGCAGTTAAGATATTATTGGGCCTGGATTTTCTACTGGTGTATCATAGGCATAGGGTCAACTCGGACATTCTAATTTTTTCCCTAGCCATGGTCATATATATGGGGATTTCCATGGAATGCACAAAAAATCTCACCCGAATGGTTTCTGAGCATGCATATCTGAGTGACATTCATGTTGTGATTGATAATGTGGATGAGAATATCCTCATTCTCCTTCCATATAAGTACTACATTTGGGGAAATGAGGTGTGAAAATTATCGATTGTGCAAACAAAAAATGCAAAGTTGCTATAGGCTCGAAGGGGTGAGATAAAAAAGAGCATCAATTTTCTCCTATATGTGGCCAAAATCAAGGAACCTAAAGTGGATTATTGGCATTCGTACTATCTAACCACTAAAGGATTTCTTGATGAAGATGAATTTAATGAAGTAGATGCAACCGATACTGTTGAGGAGCTAGAGCTAGGGAGTGGAGAGGAATGGATTTTTGAAGACCAACGAGACATGGAGGTGATTTTAAGAGGAGCCCATAGAAACTATGGAGAGGACTACTCAGTCATCCTCAGGGATAAAAAAAATTTAAGTTAGCCATAATGAAGGAAGAACAAGAGGTTGTGAATGCAACAGGGTGGACCCAAAATGTTTCCTAAAGAATGGTCCTAGTCTTTGAATTTGGTCTATATTTTGTATTTTTGGGTTACTAATTACTAGTAGATAAGTCCCTTATTTTTTATAGATAGATATGTAGGGTTAGATGTAGGAATGGGATCTATTTAATATTACAATTATACATTTGATGTTATATGATTGATGGGGTGAACAATACCAAAAATTGCAATATTGGATATATGTAAAACTTTAATGTAAAAATTACTTCTATTTTAATATAAGAGGTGTTGACCCTACCAAGCTATTAAATTATCCCAAAAAAAACATTTTTTTCATGTTAACATTCATAGAGATTCATAGGAGAAATTGTTAAAGGTTCAAAAAATCACACACCAAGATGGGAGACAATTTTATTGAAAACCCTTTATCCATTTCATTCAGAAACTGAAAACTACTACAAAGCATTTTTTTAATCCATAAAAGGAAACCAAAGTTGTGAAGTTTTCATTAATATGTGACATGTCTATGAATATTTACATTGAAGAGTAAGACCTATAGAATAATGAATTCTCACAAAATTTTGATTACACTTGGAAGTTGGAATACCCCTAATTCTACCCAAAATTTACAATGATCCCTTTGAAAGACAAAAGGTGTTATTCTAAACCACAAAAACTAAAAGGTGGTATAGCAATGGTAGCCTGGTAGGGTAATGGTATCTTGGTAGGGAAGTGGTATTTGCACCATGTAGCTCTGCTATCATTGGCAATAACTATGTTGCTAAAAATTTCCACCTATAAAACAAAATCCCTTCATTTCAAAAAAGTAAGGAACTCTCCATCCCTTCATTCTATGTATAATGCTTGGGAGATCAGAAACTAAGCGAATCCCTCTAGTCATCCATAGGCTGAAATTTCATCAATGGAAACCATTTCTAGAGGAAATGCATACCAATTTCTACTCATTTCTTGTGATGCGCCATTTTCTCATCATTCAAGGTCATAAAAAATAGTTGACATGCCACATTTTGGACTGGCTACAAGAGCTTGGGTATATCCCTTAGCCATCGGAACCCCACCCCTATTTCTATTGAGGCAGTAACATGAATGTGATCGCCTAGGAATTTTTTTTTAAACACCTGCCTTAGTAGCAACAGTATTTCCACCTTGTCTCCTCTGAGGTCCAAAAGAGAGGCCAAAAATTGGAATGTAATGTTTGTATTTGCTTTGTATCTTTCAATAGATACCATAAATTCACAACCCAACACCATCCTCGCAGCCTCATTTGTAAAAATTCCAACCTCCCTACAAATTGATTTCAATGTTAGGTCTTTGATAGTGCCCAAAAATGCCTTCTACGTCTCCTCAGTTGTCAACTAGATAGGACTATCCATCTTCAGATTCTTCACATAGCTACCACACTCTAAACACCCAAAGAGAAATAAAGATGAAAAGGCCTAAACCAAACTCTTTAACCTGCTACCACACTATGTCTACCCAAGGACAATTGAAGAAGAAAAAGGCCTAAACCATCTATAAATAGCCTAGAAATGTCCAATCTGTATTAATTCCTTATCCAAACCTATTAATGATTTAATTCCTTTGTCCTTTACAAAGGCCAAAGGAAGCCACACATATTTCTAGATGTATTGTGTTAAATATCTAATATCTCTATAAATATTTACCATAAATGAAAGAGTGGGAAATTTGAAATCATGTCATTCTATCAATACCAAATTGGATGTCTTGTGTGGATCACACATAGGAATGTTGTGATATTGCTATCAAGATTCAAGTGTGTAGTTTTTTGAGTCAAACTCATTGACCCATGTTTCATGAGTTTGACTCAATAAACTACATAGTTGAATCTTGATAGAAATATCACAATTTGACTTGTTGTGGAAATTATCTCCTACTTATCATAAGAATGTTTTTTATTAAGGTAAAAGTAGGTTTTGAAGGGACCCTGAAACCCTTTACGATCCTGGGATGAAAGATAAATCGAAAGAAGTTCCATTAATACAACAGTCTAGCCAAAAATAGAGGATCAGACACCACAAGAGCACTCAAAAGATAGATCATTACTAGTACTCAAGATGAAACAGTCCAACCAAAAGGAGGGACACAAAGACCAAAAAAGCCAAAGAGCTAGGCTTAAATACCTTTTTTATGAGATCGAAGGTTCATGTCAAAAGAAGAGGAGGATCTCTTTGAATTTTTTCCTTTGATAGTAATCCAACCATCTTCGACATTCACTACCTTCTTCTGCCAGCAAACTGAATCCAAAGAAACAACCCCCAACAAAGGATCCGAAAAGCGCCCAGCAAGAGGGGCAGTGGCAACATAACCAGCAATAGAAATCATTCTAGCAGGTGTGGAAGGAAAAGCAAACTCAAGAATAGGGCATGCTGGGCTTCTAGCAAGAGAAGCGGTAGCACCAGAATCCACACTAGCAGGGCTGGTAGGAACAACAACCATTGATCCACCAGCACAGATGGTAGGAACAACATCCACTGATCCACCAGTAGAGCTGGTAGGAACCATTGAAACAAAAATAGGAGAAGAGACGGAACCCTGCAAAGGCACATCATGGCTGACAAGAACTTCATCCACATAGCCACCAGTAAGGGACTTAGGAATATCTAAATCCAGTGAAGACTCAGGAGAGCTTTTGAGAACAGTATAATGTTCAGTGGAGGCATCCTTCCACCAAGTTTTAGGGCCTAACTTCGCTTTGAAGTTAGAACCGCATTTTGAAGCATGATGACCTATTTTAAAACATTTTCTGCATGTAAAAGGGATACCCTCATAATCCAATTGTTGCAACCATGAACCTTTAGATGATTGAATATTAATTTTAGCAAGAAGACCCTATTAAATATCAATATCTACCAGAATGCGGGCATAGGTAGAATGGAACATATTGGAAGTATTCTCATCAATAATAAAAAATGCCCCCAAAGCCTCCCCCACCTCCTCAAGGACAACACCTTTCAAAAGATGAAGAGGAAGATTGGGAAGCCTCACCCAAATAGGCATATTGTTGAAAACTTTAGAAGAAGGATCAAAATCCGGGTGCCATGGTTTTAACATAAGCAAGAATTTATCCTCCTCCCAGGAAAATAAATTTTCACATAAAATTTTATTTCTATCCTTAGAACTATCAAATTTAGCAATGAAGAAACCTTTAGCTAAAGGGATGATATGAATATTATCTGAGAGTATTGGTTCCCTTTTATGGGAGATCCAATCATGCAGTTGTGACAACATCGACTAGAACCCCCAAAACTGATAGATCAGAGCTAGACCTATAAGGATCTTAGAGCAAGACTCTAGCTCCCCAATAGTAACAACAAAGAGCTGGACGGAGAGGGCACCAGAGGCAAAAATAGGCACAAAAGAAGGCACCCCACGGGAGGAACCCCTAAATCAAGACCGCTCCAAGGTAATAGATTTAGCATAGGATCCCTTCATGCCATGAGCTGAGGCGGCAGAGCGGGCAATCACACGATCCAAAGCCACACCCATAGGAACATACCCCTACGCAAGAACAACATCAACATCCCGACGACCAGACACCAATTTTTGAAAAGAGTTTGGGCGGGAAGGAGGAGGATCCTTCAAACCCAGACCCTCACCTGACAAAGGCGACAAGGGCAAAGCTGAGGGAAGACTCTCAGTAGCAGGGGCAAGGAGATCTGCTGCCAGCGCAACCGAGCAACCAGCACGGGGCAAAACGGAAGCCCTAAGTACTGTAGCCATAGGTAGAGCGGCACCAGGATGCACAACAGTAGCGGCGCCATTACACACAACAACAATGGGAGTTTTCATAGATTTTTAGGGATTTTATCATAAGAATGTTACTAAAAAGGGATTTTATCAACAAAAAATTGGACGCCTTGAGTGGAGTGCAACATTATCAACTATCCACGTGACTAGTTGTGGTCAACATTTAACGTTAGGACACAAAGTTAAGTATGTAGATTTGTCATGTGTCTCCATTCTAGAGACTTTTTGCAAAACTTAGTGTCCTTCAAAAGTTTGGCCTGAAATAGAATTGAACTCATTAATCTAGGATCCTCCAACGGGCGTATATAATAAATATATAATGGTGAGATGATGGTTGTTAGGTACATGTGCATGTGGTAGCGATTATCGATACCACTTGTAGGCATCAAATCAAGCCTATATTCTCTCAAGATTTGATGTGACGTTCCATAGAAAATTTCCTTCATTACATTAATTGTCATTTGTCATTGGCTCATCATGTCAACTCGTCACTCATGGAAAGTAGCTATAAATAAAAATTAGAATGTGGATTGAAAAAAATCAACATTTCAAATTTCAATGGATTGAAAAAAATGCTAAAAAAATTATATTTTCCCCATAAATAACGAAAGATTGGCCAAAAAAATTCCACAATTTTCAAGGGATAGAAAAAAATTGTCAAAGAAAATATATTTTCCCCATAAATAATAGAATATTCGTCAAGCATTTTCTACAATTTCCATACGATTGAAAAAAATTCGCAAATAAACTTAAATACTTTTCCTTTAAAAGTAAAAAGAAATTGCCAAATACATTATTATTTTTCCCCACAATAATGAAAGATTAGCTAAAATTTTCTAGAATTTTCATACAACTGAAAAATTTGCTAATAGAAATTAATATTTTTTTCCTTTAAAATTAAAAAAACTCCCCAAACAAATTAATTTTTTTCCTCCAAAATAATGAAAGATTCACCAAGATTTGACACTTTTACTCGGGGGTGGGGGGTTTCTTAAATTTATTCCTAGATGTTAAGTTTTCTTTTCCAAAAATGACTTGGTAGTGGTTTCATACGTGTGTTTACTATATGACTAGAATTTCTAATGGTCACTCACCCTCAGCAAGTCTAGCTTTCCCCGCACAAAAATTCCAAGCACGAAATCTCTCTAGCATTTTGAAGAGACGTCTGAATGATCACAAATTAGGTCTCCTCAATGATTAGGTGGCTTGATGGGTCATTTGGTAAAAAATTTAGTTCAAACTGATAGAATTGTTATATATATATATATATATATAGAGAGAGAGAGAGAGAGAGAGAGAGAAGGGGGTCATGCATAATAAGTTGGTAGCAACCACTTCTTTCTAAAAGAAGTTTTTCAAATTAGAATTTAACACTACCTTCAAACATATAATCCAAAGAATTTATAAATATTTTTAACCATATTTTTTCAGCTATTGATAAGTTTAATAAGAAGAATATATATTTACAAAATAATCTAGTAATATATTTATTTGTGTTAATAAAAAAACAATATAATAAAAATAAATAAAAATAAATATTATAAAAAATTATGCCATGACTCTTTCAATCCCTAGAACCTAAACCTAAACATAAAATAATGCTAGAGAACTCCCAACAAAAACAAAATGGGCAGACTGGCTGCTGGCCACTTTCAGCAACTAATAATAAACGGCAGTATTTGACCATTGAGAGGCCTTCCAGAAAAAGCATCGTAATGTTTATTCAAACCAGCCTGCCTAACTTAAATTGGATGTTTTCAATTAAAAAAATAGAAAAAGCTAAGACATAGAGAATGAAACATAAAGCTACAAAATCTAAAGAGAAAAAGAAATTCTGATGTAATATAATCAACTTGTCTTTGATAAGACTGTCTTTTGTGCTGACAATTGCAGTATTCTGAGACTATTTTCTTGGCAGCTCTAATGTCGACATGCATGGGAAATCTAGTTGGCCGAAACCCAACATGAATATTGAAACAAACAAAGACAAACATAATAAATTTCGCCATGTCTGCTAAACTGTCTTCATCTATGAAGGCTTGAGTACAAAGATGAATATTTGTATGTTGGCATTGCAATTCATGCAATTTTATATAATTTTGTGAATATGATTTGTTATTATATGTCTTAGTATTGGAGACTACAATAAAGAGACATGAATATTTGTATGTTAGCATTGCAATTTATGCAATTTTATACAATTTTGTGAATATGGTTTGTTATTATATGCCTTAGTATTAGAGACTACAACTAAGAGACAAGAATATTTGTATGTTAGCATTGCAATTCATGCAATTTTATACAATTTTGTGAATATGGTTTGTTATTATATGCTTTAGTATTGGAGACTACAACTAAAAGACATGAATATTTGTATGTTAGCATTGCAATTCATGCAATTTTATACAATTTTGTGAACATGATTTGTTATTATATGCCTTAGTATTGGAGACTACAACTACAAGACATTTTGAACTCAACAAAATGTATCAGATTCTTCTAATGTCTCTCTTGTCTTGGAATTGTACATCTTGTTTTGAGTATACTTATAATTTATAAGTGATATATGTTGGTATTGACAAAGCATCTAAACTTAATAATTATTTCTCATTTGTTTGGGAATTGTATGTCTTTTTTCTTGTTTTGGATTTATGTTGATTGGACTATTTTTAGTATGATTATTATTATTTTATAAGTGACATGTTTTGGTATACGAAGTTTGGCGAGGATTTTAAAATTAATCTTGTCTATTTTTAAGATGTTTAATGAGTTTAAAATTGGTCATCAAATTATTTAATTTCTTATTTCAGGCTTGATTCATAGGTGAAGAATGACCTTAGGTCATTTATCTAACACAAGTTTAATGTTAGTACTTATAATTTAGAATTAAATATATAGTGTAGGTTCTAATTGATTGAAAAATGTGTTAATGGGTCTTGTCTATTCATCTTCCTCTTTGTTCGTATCTACCTATTCATTACTTGTCAAATTGAATGAGAAGTGTGTTAATTTGTCTATTATGGTGTTATATAAAAATAAAACCCCCAGTTCATTATTGATCATCTAGGACCTAAACATCATCTATCATCAATGGAACTATGTTACATGTTACATTATCTTCAAACCACTAGATCAACATGGTGTCATTGTTTGTAAATGACCATGCATATTACATGATTGTTTAACATGTCTCCTATCATGTTCAAAACTATTAACTTAGATCCATGGTATTGACTAAGAGGAATAGCTCACTTAGCAAGCACATAAAGGTGTTTATCAATATTGAAAGTATATAAGTATATATATACATACATATATATATATATATATATATATATATATATATATATATATATATATATATATATATATAAGAAAATAGGAATATAAAGTTTTCAAAAGCCTAGATCAACTTCATGCATAAAGGTCAAATTTGTGAGTGTGGGGGGAAATTCTATATGCATGGGAATGATCTTAACTGAGGAACGATGATTTTAACAATATGATATCATCCATCTACTAGGATCTAGAGCTCTAGTATGTGGTCAAACCAATTGAGCTTATCTATAATATAATTAAAGACTAAACCCATAGCCAATACTTTGGTATAAAAAATTCACAAAGAACCTACATTTAATTTGATTTATTTCTCACATATTCAAGAAGTTTGAACTTGGTCCTCAAGCTATTTCATTTCCTATCTCGGGTCTAATTTATGTGTGTACTAATGATCTTAGACATTTATGGGTACAACTAAAAACTACAATTAAGAATTTAATATAAAGTTAAGGTTCTAGTTGAATCATTCATGTTACTCGTTACTTGTCAAATTGAGTGTTAATTTTTTTAGAAAAGTGTCTAGTTCATCATTGATCATTTAGGACGTGGACATCATCTATCATGTGTCGAGATATGCTACACATTGCATTATCATCAAAACAATGAATCAACATGGAATCAGTGTTTACAAATGACCATGCATATTACATGATTATTTAACAATGTCTTCCATCATCTTCAAAACTATTAACTTAGACCCATGGTATTAACTGAGGAGAAGAGCCTCAATTAGCAAGCACATAAAGGTGTTTACCAATATTGTACATCGATATATAAAAGAAAATAATAATTTGAATTTACAAACACATGGATCAATTGTGTACATAGAATTCAACCTATGGCTGTGTAGAGTATTTCCATATGCATGCAAATGACCTAAAATGAGGCACAATGATTTTGATAGTATGATATCATCCATTACTAAGATCTAGAGCTCCAATACTTCATCAAACCGATAGACAACATCTATCACATAATTTTTAGCACCAAACCTAGAGCCAATTACTTTATTTGAATTGTTAATTTGAGTGTTAAATCATGATAGTGTTTCAATGGTATTTACTAGTTACAGCTCTAATAACTTAGATATATTTTTATTAACACATATTACTTTAATTAAACCTTAGATATATTTCATGTAGGTATGATGTATTCCTTTACTTTTTGTGTGAACTTGGTATTCCTTACAACTTGTAGGGTTAATTCTTCCATTTTATGGTTTCAAATTTAATACTTGTAATTTTGCATCTCTCATTTTATATGGTTTAGGTATGTGTTTCTTATTCTTACATTTATCCTTATGTACCCGATGTGATAACTTCAACTCCTTTAGGATTTCAACTTATAATTTAATTATTTTATTAAAATCATAACTCAATCATTTATATATTTTTACTTATGTCATATACAATTTGTTACGATGGGTTTTCCTTCATGTGTTTTGATAATAAAGATTCTTCTTAATCTCATGTTGATGTCATAGGTAATAATTATATTTTCATATTAAATTTGTGTAATATTACATAGGCTTCCTTGTTAGGTTTTTTATTTTCATGACAAAAATATTTTGAAAACTTAACTAGAATGGGTTTTATTATGTTTACATGTGTGTATCATGATGCATATATTTTTAACTCAGGAGGTGTAGTTATTCCATAATAGTAAAGATTGGAGTGTAATGAACATGTTATCTAAAACTATTAAACATTATGCATATCAAAATTACTAAAAATATAAATAAATAAATGTATTATAGACACCTTAAATTTACCTCACAACAATAAATTAATTTCATTCACAATTCACTTTAGTGACTCAATCCCACCTCATTATTTAAATTAAATACATTCCAATCTAATTATTTGAATTAAATAAATTAAATTTACTTCTACAACACCATTAAAAAAAATCTACTCTCACCCACTTAAAACTTAAAAAAGATAAAAAAAAATAAAAAATTTTTATCCCTCCAAGTCCAAATAAATAGCTACACACCTTCATCAACAATAATTAAATAAAATAAAAAAAAACCTTTTGCACATTATCTAATAACCCAACTTCATCTCTACCCTCCATCCATCTTTTAATCTCCACCACTCGTACCATCATTCAAGTACCTATAAATTAAACCCTCAAATCTCTTAACAAACTTTTTGCACATGCTCACACAAGATTTATCAAATAACTTTAATCATAAATCATACAAGTACATCCTATCAATATCTAGAAGAATCCAAGAGAAACTATATCATTTATATCCATAAGAAAATCCACTCAATAAAGGAAATCTTTTTCTTTGGTAAGTGAAGGTAAGAACTACTTTCTTTGATCTTTTTTATACTTAATCTAAAGTTTTTTATTATTATTTAGAATAAGAATTAATATGGATTTGATCTCTTAAATTTTGTTCTAGATCTAGCATCTCGAGTGAGACTCCTTAGTCCTTGACAATTTTATTTTGTAGGATCTTTTAAGGTTAATCTTGTAGATCCTTCCCTTTTCATCTTTAAAGATATCTTGTCAAGAAATTTTATTAGGTATATCGTAGAGAAAAACATACCTCATAATTGAGTTTAAAATATCCAAAAGCCTATAAATTAACATATAAATCACTAATGTTTGACATTAGTGACTTTTTTTGTTATTTTTAGCATTTAGTAGAATATTAAAATCTATCAAATCCAGACAATCATGATATAGTCTATATATTCGTCATTACTTTCAAAATATACCATCTATAGAAAATTATTTGGTAGAACATGTATTTATGTTACACATACACAGTTTTGTTACATCATACACATTTGGTATTATTGTATAAATCAATTGTGCACATACTCAAAGAATATTCTCATGCATATTCACATACATATTTGAGCACATGTTTTTGCATGCATGACTAGCTTAATTTCACTTAGTTGAGCCTAATGTAGTTTAGTTTAATCTAGTTGGGCTCCAGTTAAAAAGAGACATGATTTTATATAAAAGCATCATATTGTATTCATTGTAATTAATTTTAGAATCTTGTAATCTTTGGTTCTTGATAAATTTAGAATTTTTTTCCTTTTTTCTCTTCTTGTGGAAGGTGTTTTTGTTTTCTTGTTTGATCATGGAGGTGCTTTTGTTGCACAACTTCAACATGGTATCAAAGATCCATAATTTTAACATGGTATCAGAGCTCCATTACTCCAACATGGCATCAAAGCATGGATTCAAAAAATACCTTCCCAAATTTCGAGGGTTTCTCTTCTCAGGGGAATTGTAGGGTCTCCAAATTTGTCTTCTTGTGTGAATTTGGATTCGGACATTTTTTTATTGGCTTTTAGAGAAAAATAAACATCAATTTTTTTGTTTGAGAATTTCTTCTTTTTTTTGAAACTTTCTATTTCCAAAAAGTTTTTATTTTCCAAATATTTCTATTTTTAAAAAGCTTTCATTTTCAAAGAGTTTTTATTCTCAAAAAAATTCCATTTTTGGACCATTTCTATTTTTAGAAATTATTAGTTTTTGGAAACTTTCTATTTCAGGAAACTCTCAAGCCTTCCAAGCTCTAATTGACATACAATTGGTTTTTTGGCCATAACTAGAGCATATAAGCTAGTATATTTTTTGAGATTTTGTGGATTGTACAATTTATAAGCTTATTGAAGTTAGATGTGGTATTTTCACTCTTGATATGGTATTTTTTTGGTCATTTCCTCCATTTTGTGGAATTATTACAACATTGGAAAGGTCTCTTTGAGATCTTCACATTTATCTATGCATTTTTTTAGATTTTCCCTTAGTGTATCTTATTCATTTTTTTGTGTTTCCACATAATAGATGATTAACTTGGTTGTTTTGGCTGCTAGAAGCCTTTTTTTATGTTGGATAACTTTACTTTGGTTGTCCTACATGTGTCTCCAATACTTTGCACTACATGGTCATTACATGCACTTCTTTGTTTGTAGACATAGTGAGATAAAGTGTCACTTTTATGTATGTTTTGTGGATTTTGCACTTTCTATTATGCCTTATTTTGTACATGCACTATATTATAAAGTGTCATGGGAAAGTTGTGTAGTTTATTTTATTTTTCCTTCACACCTTTGTCTAGTGAACTTTTCCCTCCATAATGATATCAAATCCTAGTGATTCTTGTCTCATGTATGTGTGCATTTGATGCATACCCCTTTTTCAGTTGTGGGTACTTTTTTGTGTACATTCAGATTATCTTTCATGCAATAAATGGTTAGACATGGTTTTAATGGATGTGTCATGCTTCTCCCTTGTCAACATTTATTTTTTTGTTTTGTTTTTTCCGCTAGGGGTGGGGGGGGAGGTGTAGGGGATTTCTAATATCAGTGCTAATGCTTCCTACTTTTTCTTTTGAGTGAGATACATATTCAATGTTTGTTCTTACATGTACTAGTTGGATGTTGTGGTTGTATTTCGATGAGATGGAGTTGTTACCATATAGACATTCTTATATTCCAATTTTATGGAGGTGACTTATCCTCAGTTGATCAATTATTTATACTTTTGGAACTTTTATTTTCAACTAGCACTTTTCTCTTACATGGTTGAGTAGTGTCGTTAGAATCACTCGTGTAGATTCATGTTCAATCTATATCTTCTACCACTAGATTGTTTCCTTTTTTTCCATCTATTTGTTGTTCAAATAGTGTTATTGGAGGTACTCATGTAGATTATTGTCTTCTTGATCCAAATCATCATATTTTTCAGAGGAGTTTCTTCATTCAACGCTATAGTTGTTATCATTTGATAGTTGTATGTATCTTCTTTGTTCTTTGAGGATGTTCTTCATATTCCTATTCTTTTTTAGGGACATTTCATAGATCCTTCTTAGTCCTTTTTTCATTTCGTGTAGTGCATCTCTCACTTTTCAAGAGGAATCATCTCCCATATGTTCTCTCCCTTTTCTCCACTTTGAGAGGTTTTCATTGTAAATGGGTACCTAATCAAGTCTTTTTTTTCCAAGACCCATTCATGCATTTCATACTTAGAGATTGGTGTCTCCCTAAGTATCCCTTTAGGGGGGTGCTAGAGCGTGCATTTATGTTGCACATACATAGTTTTTTTGTGTCATTCACATTTGGTATTGTTGCATAAATACATTCAAGTGCATGTTTGAGCACATGTTAGCATGATAATGCCTAGCTTAAGTTCACTTAGTTGAGCCTAATTTAGTTTAGTTCAGTCTAGTTGAGCTTTGAGTTTTCTTTTTTAGCTCTAGTTTGCATATCATGTACTAGATTACATATCTTAGTTTCTATTTTTATAGAGATGATTTTAAATAAAAATATCAAATTGTATTCATTGTAACTAGTCTTGTAAGTGAATAAGGAAGGTACATACATGACCACCTTTGTGGAGAACAACAACAACAAAGAGGAAACTTTAGTCCTCTTGAGGGAAGCTACTATGCAAGAGGAGGAGAATAATGCTGAGAGTCAGGATAAGAACTTGGAATGGAAGAAGGAAATGTAGGAAATGAAACTCCATATCCAGGAAATGGAAAAAACTATGAAAAATATGACTACTAAGCTAGGAAAGATGGAAAATAAGGTTTTTGATAAGGTGAAAAACAAGAATAAAAATGAGGATTCTATTGTCGAGATGAGCAAGATAGTTAATGACAAGGTAAAAGACTTAGAAGCCAAAATTAGCAACTACGACAACATGATAAAAGGTGTTCTAAGCCATAGCAACGAGGGTCTGAAGGTGACTATTATGAACTTGAATATGTTGCATAACTATCTAGAAAGGAACCTGTTGGAAAGAACAACAATCACAATTGAAGAGGATGCTAGAAACACTAGTCTGGGGATGAGAACTAGAGGGCACATCCAGAGGAAGGTCCCTAAAAAATGGAAAGAACTGAAGGATCTGCAAGAGACTATCCAAAAGATGGAAGACCTTCAGAAGAAGGTTGAAGAAATGATAACAGATAAATAGTTTGGTCTTGCTGGTAGCTGTTTTGTTGCTAGTTTCTTTTAGTTTCTTTTTTCGAACTGTGTTGTTGTTTGTTCCTGCTTATGTTTTCCAGCAGGTGTTTCATTTTGAAACTTTAACGCTTTATCTTTTTGCTTTATTGTAACTAGTTTTGGGTCCATGTAAAACCTGCTTTTACCTTAATAAAAAACTAGTCTCATAAGCTTGTAATATATGATTCTTGAGAAATGTAGCAAATATTATTATTTTCTACATTCCTTGTGGGATGTGTTTGTTTTTGTTTGATCTCGGATGTGCCATTGTTGCATAAATTCAACATGGTATCAAAGATCCATAGTTTCAACATGGTATCAAAGCTCTTTAACTTCAACATTATATACCATATTCTCTATTTATGTCACACCAAGATTAATAGGGGACAACATAATATAGGTACAAGTATAATTGAATTAAATTAAAATTAAATATTTTTTTAAATCACTACAATACTCTTATATTATTCTTTTTTTAAAATTTGAAAATCTAAAGTAATTTGGTCACTCTTATTATGCAAGGATGATATGTGTCAACTCTTATCTTGCACTTCATGTGGTTTTGAAAATTAAAAAAACCTACTCCATTTTTTTATTTTTTTTCTTTATAGTAGTCTACTATATTGTAGTAAGCATTCATAGAATCTCATATTTGGAGAGCTATATAAACTCTTAAGAAGAGCTATTTTTCTTTTCTTGTATGTTTTAACAAAAATGTGAAGTATAATATTTTCATCCCACCAATATCCAAGTCCTATATAACTCCCTTTTATCCTGCACTTAGGCCTTACTATTTCTCATTATTAATTTGTGATACATCATCAAGTGGTTAGCCCTAGGAAATTACTATGTACCATTCAAAATGGAATAGTGGTGTTGGTGTAATTAGGGAATTATACCTTGGTTATTTTACACGTAGGTGCTAATTACACTTTACTTAAGCTTACTTAGGGTCCACATAGGATCTTTTAGGAGCATTTCTAACTTAGTTAGTTTTATCATGTTATCACATTTGATTTTATGTATTAACTCCCTATTTAGTGCACTTATCACTTTATCATTCTCCACTTTGTTACACACTTTATTATACATTAGAGGATGATCCACCTTTGGTGGACGTGTGGTTCCACCTTATATGGTTGATGATTTATCTCTTGATTATCATGCAATGAGAGGATGACACTTGTCATTATCTCATTCATTCATGTGTACTTATCTTGGTTATATAAACAAGGGGTATCCTATGTAATGATCATCCAAAATTCAAGTTAATTTCAATTGAGTCAATCATATCCAATTATTATATTGTATTCTTGGTGAGAATATAGTCTATCCTTATCATAGTATTTCTATCTTGTTATTGTACTTTTTATTGCCTCTAGATCTTGGGTGGCTATCTCTATAGCCAAATCTTACATGGTATCAGAGCTTGTTGAGTGTTATTTATTTTTCATTTGAGAAATTCAAGTGCATATTTTGTTAAATTTTGTGGCTTTCTATTACAAGGTAGAACTAGAGCTTGTCAGTGCAAATCAAAGGTTGGGATCACATTGAGAAGGCCAAAAACCCCAAGATCAACTTTTGTTTTATTCAAATTAGACATCAAAGCTCAAATCTATAGCCATTTTAAGTTTGGAGGTACAACAATGATTCAAGAATCATAATTACACTTGTGATTTTCAAACATGGATATCTTAGTCATTCTGACTCTTTTTTCGAGCAATATTTTTTATATGGGACAAAATTTCACGCTCTACACATCAGTGCAGGTGTTTATAATGATTGTGATAAAAAATTATACTTATAGGATTTGACTTATTTTTGCAATTTTAATGCATAGACCTTATTTTGGTCTTATACATAGTGATCTAAGTCTATAATATCCTGATTGTGGCAGTTGTATTGTTGAAATGGAAAGTCCAAGAGAGAAAAAGAGAAAAAAAAAATTAATTCATTTTTTTCTTTATTATAAAAAATAAATAGCAATAAATTTTTTTAAAACAATCAAAAGTGTTTAGGAAACAAATTGCAAATACATATGTAAAATTGGCAACACAATTTTTTGTCCACCTACCATTCCTTTTGCAATGATCTATCTTCCAACTGATAGCCGGGGGGTCAGTTACTCCTATATTTTCTTGGCACATCAGTCCAATTGTAGGGTATCATTAGCAATCAGTTGCAGCACATCCATTGGCAACATCATTATCAATTTATAGCTTTATATATTTGTCATGTGATATTTTATTCTCTTGCAGGAGCTATGTTGTACACGCACTAATATAAAGTGTCATCCTTCTTGGTATTTTTTCATTTGTGACATATTTTTTGTAATCCTTCTATACTCGGTAGATTAGGAAGTATCTTGTGAGACTTGGTACATGGCTCCAATCAAGACTTAGAATGTACCAATATCTCATTGGCAAGTATATATTTGATGCTCAAACAAGTGTCGCCATGTCTAGTCTCTATCATATTGTAGTGATTGATTCATCGTCACTTCTTCATTGACATTGGTACTTGGTTTTGTCACACTTTAACATTCTTGGTGCAACATTGGCTCTATTTCTTCCTATGGAAGAGTGTTAGTAACCACCTTTGACCATCTTTGTAGGATATTCTATATTGAGGGGGGGCTTCATGGCCTTTCCTCTTATCTCCTATGGGGGGACTTTTCCTCATATGAGGTTTTGTTCTTCTCATTTAGAGCATTTTGTTTTTTCATCTCTCTTTTGGAGAGGATTTTTCCCCCACATAGTTTTCTCATTTTCTTTGTTTGTGAGAGATTTCATTGCATTGTACATGGGTCCCTAACATGGCCTAGTATCTAGGACCCATATTGCATTGCTATCTTGTGTACATTCCCCCTAAGTTGCACTTAAGGAGGTGTTAGCATAGTAAGGCATTCTACCTTGGTTATTTCACGCCTAGGTACTAATTATACTTTACTTAAGCTTATGTAGGGACCACATAAGATCTTTTAGGAGAATTTCCACCTTAGGTGGTTTTATCATTTTATCATATTTTACTTTATGTGTTGACTCTACCTTTAGTGCACTTATCACTTTATCACTCTCCACTTTGTTGCACATGTTGTACATACTTTATTACACATTGGAGGATGATCGACCTCTGGTGGATATGTGATTCCACCTTACGCTGGTGATAAGCTATCTCTTGATTATCATGTAATGAGACAATGGAACTTGACATTGTCTCAGTCACCACTTTTTACTCACCTTGGCTAAATAAGCAAGCGGTTTCCTATGTAGTGATCATCCAAATATCAAGTTGATTCCAATTGAGTCAATCCAATCTAGCTATTATATTTCATTCTTGGTAAGAATATAGTTTATTTTTATTATATCTCTCTCTTGTTATTGTTCTTTCTATAACCTCAAGATCTTGGGTGGTTATCTACATAGCCAAATCTTACAAGTGGGATACGAGTATGGTCCTAATACTCTATGGTTGGTGATATAACATATTGATTCAATTTTATTTATGACTAAGTTTGATATATTGGTGAGATCATAATCCAAACATGCTCATTTGAATAGTTTAGGTTATCGATATGTCTTCTTTTCTATTTCTCTTCGCATTAAACCTATGTGAAACCAAAATTGAAGGAAAGATCAAAATTGATGCCACCCATAGCTTTGTTTATGTCAAGGAAAACTTAGCATTAAATTTAATGAATAGATTGATTTCCTCCAAGAACCCCCACGTATGGAAAATCCTCATCTTGTTAGGGGTCCTCTAAAAACATATATGGAAACTAAGATGATAGTGATAGCAATGATGATATGAAACCATATCAAAGTGAATAATCATACAACCATCATGACAAATCTAAATAAGAATATAAAAATATATACAAAATTTAATGAATAAGTCACTAAAATCAAGGAATAAGTTACCTCCAGAATATAATCTTAAGAATGTTTAGAGAATCGTAAGTAAAAAACTCTCAAGGAAATATTGTATTTACACATATAATAAGCTTGACCACAATAATGTGACTAAATTCAAAAACAATAATAAAACCTCATACAATGACTCTCAAAATAGATAAATAAATGAGGCCCCCATTGCCTAAACTATAGTGTAAAATCTGTCAAACCCACCAAAAAAAATCAAACTTATCGACATCACCCTGATCGAAATAATTAGTCTTATCAACAACATCAACACAATTTCATGACACTAATTCTTAGCAAGTTCCACTTTATTAAGATTTGTTTAAGCTATGCTTGTTAATGGGCTCAACTAGGTTTCTCTAGTCTCAAAGGACCCAAGGTGATAGAATGGGTAAAACCAATAGAAGGATGGTGTAAAGTGAACTTTGGCAGGGCATAAAAAGGAAACCCTGGCCCATCGAATGCAGGGTTCATAATTCAGGATTGGAATTGCAATACTATTGTAATTGGGGGTCAAAAGTTACAACATAGTACTAATAATGTGGTAGAAGCCTCAGCAGCCCTTACGAAAATAAGGGTGGAAAATATGATGGGTGTTATTATCTAGGCAATTATCAAACAACAAACTGAAGCTTGGCATCTCCAAAAATACGTTGATCTAATAATAGAAGAGTTAACCTATTTAAATGATTTTATAATTACTCATCTTAAGAGCGCAAGTAATAAAGAAGTTGATTGATTTTCGTACTGGGCCTTGTCATTTGATAGGAAAGATGAAATTAGAATTTAAGCTTTTTTATTATTATTATCAACTGAAGGTTTAGAGACCTATACCTTTTGAAAAGAGCATTTATTAAGGCGGTGGATAGTTGAATGGTGGCGTACGGGTTAGTGAATGCAGAAAATAGAGTTGGCTGAAAAGACGGTGGAATGAATGGAAGAATACCACATTTAATTCGAGGAGATGATCACTAAGGATAAGATTCAAGGTTGGTAGGGTTCAAGGTGCATAATCCATAGAACGGAATGGAAATGGGGTGTGGACCAACATCGAAGCAATATCATGCATTTTGAAGGATCCGGATGACAAAGTTTCAGTGTTGTTTTTTGTGTTGATTTGAATTTGAATGTGAAACTTAGTAGCTTTCTTTGGGAATAGTTAGGATAAGGTTAAATTACACATATGGAGTTTAATTTTGAAATTCTTAAAAATCGATGTTAAGGAACTATTGTTATGTACACTTTAGTTTTGGTGTGAGGTTGATGATGAGATGGGTGTAGAATTAGTTCTTTTTTGGTGATGGTTAGAAGTGAGCTTTAATGCTTGTTGTAAAATGATTATGTGCCTTTTTAGATTATCAATAAAATAAACAATTATTACCAAGGAAAAAAAAGTTGTTTAAGCTATGAAATAATAAACAAGAGACCTACAAGTAGGAACATAATATAATATAAAATGAACAAGCTTTGATATTTATGTCATTATCCGTTTCATAAATTGATCTAATGAATCTCTCCATATCATGAAATACGCAAATTTGATAAGTAAAAGGGGAAGAAGTGTTGACAATATGTGTTGCAATGTGTTTTCATTGATGTAAAATCAATAGTTGTGGTTCATTGGTGTAATTGGAGAGGTTGATGGATGTTGTGGGATGAGAATTTGAGAGAGGTAGTTTGGCATATAATCAACATGATTGAAGATAGTTCAAGAGTTCTTTGGATGTATCCATGGTAGAATATTACTCTTAGTGATTGGTAAGTACATTGTAACATCCTATTACATATGTTTTAGACTTTGGTTATATAATATGCAATTACAATTGTTGATGGTCTCATGTTCAAAGAAGTAGTTAGTTGATATCTAAGATCAGACAAATGCTTGTTTGATTCAAGAAAAAATATTTCAGGCTTTAAACATGAATTTTGTTAGGAAAAATGGTATCTTGACCTTGTAATAATAAAATGGTATTATTGATAAAAGTTTATCATTGATATGTGAGTGTGGGGGATTATAAGAGGAGTGCCCAACTTGCTGGCTCTAGTCCCCTAACTAGTTGGGAGCCGAAGGTAGTGTGCCTCAAAAAGGGTTTGCAAAATTTTATTTTTAATTTATTATTGTGAATCGTAATTATTTATCATTAGCTCATAAATACAATGTGGATATTTTGTGCACCAGTTTAGGTGATTTTAGCTCATGGTTTGTAATATCATTTGATGGTTTCAAAATTTTTATCTCCTATATATTAGGTGTGAGATTTATTGATGTATTATGAGAAACTGATAGCTATTGTGTTGCCTCTATATTTTTCGTGGTGATACTCTTGTGAAAATATTTCTCTACAGGTATACTATTATTTGTTATTAATTTCTTAATAATATATTGGGCAGCTTTTCGAGTGTGGAGTTTTCCTCCTGAAAGCATTTTCCTTGCATAAATCATTGTGTTATGGTATGCATTTTTATTTATGTCTATTTCTTTTAAGTTTTTGTAACTATTATAAAGATTTTAAAAAAATCATATAATCCTCCTCTTGATGGGGAGCTTAGGATAGACTAGCTAGTCTATGCCCCTAATCCACAACTAGGATCCTGGTGTTCTCCTGACACCTATGAAGGTCTATAGGATTCTCTTCTCATCAAAGGATCCCCTGACCTAGCCTAACCTGACCATCAAGTGTAGCTTTCTCAACTTGCATCCTATCAAGCATTACTTCCTAGCACCATCCCTTACATAGGCTTATAAGGGTCTTTTAGGGTTTAGTTACCTTCCCAAGCTCTGACAGTGAATTTGATGAGTTCCAAGGTGTTTTTGGGACATTTGAAACATCTTCAAGGCATTACAGAGGTTGGGTTATCACCCGATTTCACACTTCCTTCACAAAACAGGGCTACAAGGAAGAGGCCTAATTAGCCCTCCTTCCGGGTTTATAGGGTTTTTGACAACTTTTCTTCACAGTACCAAGGCTAGAGTCCTTCAGTATCCCTCACTCATTTGCTCAATCCTCAAGGATTTTTGGGGTCTCAGGTCACCAACAGGCCGTACAACACCTGAACCAAGACTGAGGGTTTTTAGGGCTTTTAGGACTTCATAGAGTCACTGGTCTATCTTGCTTTCTTCAGCACCCTTCCTGGATGGATCAATCTCTCTCCTCCACAACTTATAATCTTTACTCATGTCCCTTGGCTCCCTCCAAAGGGCTTGCTCTGAAACTCCTTCCTCTATCTTCTAGAGCTCTTGCACTGCTGACCGCTCCTAACCGGGCATGGCCTTATCTCACCTAGGGCATGGTCAAAAAAATATTTGCACTTACACTCAAGGGCCTTGCAGGAAATATTTATATAGAGTAGGGTTTGTACCTTTAGATTCCAAGGTTCCATGGGATTGCCACAGTGGAAACAAAAGTTACAGCCCTATATCTACATGTCTCTCCAAACTGGCAAAGAACTGGCAAATGTAAAGAAATGAATAGAACACACACCTAAACTTGAAAGAACTACACCAAACTCACACAAATGAAAGAAAAAACACTATAAATAATACACCATGCAAAGAATTCATAAACTTCCTTATATTTGCTTCCAAACATATCAAATAACAGTGACTGTCACATAGAATTTCTCAGTTCAGACTGGTTCTTCCATACAAAATCATACCAAATGACATCCAACCTCTAAATTAGGGTTAGTTAGGTCATAAATAACCTTCTCCTTGGGTTGAGTGTTTGGTTAGGGCTTTTTAGCTACTTAGGTAAGAGTTAGAACTTCAAGCAACTTTTGAAAAGTTGCTAGCAACTTTTTAGCAACTTTTTGTTGCTTGAGCATCTTTGCTCTTACACTACCAAGACCATTTCTAGGTCTCTCCAAGGCACACTTGTGCTCAAAACTTGACCCAACACATAACCTAAGGCTTTTAACCACATAGCAAATCAATGATCTCAGGATGACAACATTCCCTGAGTCATTGTGCCACTTACAAGAAAAGACCAACTGAAACTCTAGGATCTAACCTAGGCATAGACACACAAAATGAGCCAAGCTCTTATTTTAATTACATGCTTCATTTAAGAAGTTCAACACAACAAAATTAGATGGTGGGAGCCCTTAGAAGGGTGCTCCTGCACCACCTCTCAAGGTTAGTGTAGGAATTCATTCCACTAACTTAGCATCCTTTCAAATTTTTCTATTACTGGGAGAGTATTTAAGTTTGTATCTTGGTGTATTCAATGTTTAAAATATGCAATTCTTGAGTTAAGATTGATAATGTATAAGGAATCTCCTCTTTGATTTTCAAGTTATACACTTTTGTGCAACAAAAGCTATGTATATATGTATGTATGTATGTGTATGTGTATGTGTATATGTAACATATATATATATATATACATATATATATATATATGTATGTATACATACATATATATATATATATATATATATACATATATATATACACATATATCTATCTATCTATATATATATATATATATATATATATATATATATATATATATATATATATATATATATATATATATATATATATATATATGTATGTATATATAGATATATATATATATATATACATACATACATATATATATATATATATATATATATATATATATATATATATACATACATACATATATATATATATATATATATATATATATATATATATATATATATATATATATTGTAGACACGGAAAATTGGCAAAGACTTAATTCGATCAAAAGGTGCATCAAATCATCAAAAATCGATAAATGGAACAAAGGCAATTCAAATCAAAGGAAAATTCAATTAAATGATTAAATGATTAAATAAAGCTTGAAAAGGGAAAAAATACTAAGAAATTGATTAAATTCAATTTATGACATAGTTGTTGAAATGAAAAATCAAAATGAACCTCTTACCCTTCATGGCTAAATTTAATTACTTTAATTAATTAATAAATATAAATTCTCTCAACAAAGCAAAAAAGGAAACAAAATGGACACAAATCACTCACTTTTGTTGAAATGGTCCAGCCTTTTGAAACCATTTAAATATTTGTCCCCCAATTTAGGGACAAAGCAAAGCCAATTGACCTTACCCAAGCATAACCATGGTTATCTCACTCTACCCCCTACCCTTGGGAAAATCTTATAAATAGAAGGCATTTTGAGGCATTAATCATCCACTCCATATCTTTGAATTGCAGCAAAGCTCTTGCAATTTGCATCCACACCACTCACTTAGCATTTTCATTGATAATTAGCTTAAATTGTTGATCATTTTAGAGATTTTCTTATCAAATAGAGCTAGAATTTGATAGAATAGATCTAAATTTGCATATCATATAGCTTAAATTCTCATCTTTAGAGTGTCACTAGTGAGGATTTGCAGCTGAGAGCCTCACTTACTACTTCAATTTAGAGAACCATGAGATATTTAGATTAATTGTGCATTATTTAGATTAGTTTGCTTTGAATAGTGTAAATTCTCTTTAAATCTTGTTATTTCATGAAGGTGTAAATCACTCACACACAAATGGCGCCCACCGTGGGGCTCTAGGCCTCAAATTTATCATAATTTTCACGTTATTTGCAAAATTTAAGCTAGAATTGCATGATTTTGCTCACTGTTTGTAGGTTACAGGAAAGAAATCACGCCTGCCGGTAAAGAAATCACGCCTAAAAAAAAGAGATGTCGCTTCTGGAAATTAAAATGTCGCCTACAGTTTGAATGCTCACGCTTCTTAGCCTGCAGAATCACGCTTCTGGAGAAAGAAATCACACCTGCGGACATTAAATTCTCACGTCACAGACAAGTAGCTGATGCCTTTGGCTATTTAGATGTCGCCTGGAAAGAATTAAAAGCCGCGGCCGAGCAATGAGTTTACGCCTGGTGTAAAGGGAGTTTACTGCCTTTCGCATTTAATTTGTCGCTTTGAGTATTTCAAATGTCACTTTGGATTAATTAAATGTCACTTCTGTGAATTAATTTGTCGCTTGAAATAAAGAATTTACGCGGTCGTTTAATTTGATATCGCACTTAATTAATTTGATCTCGCTTGAGCCCCTTTTGGTGATGCTCGCGGTTAAAGTAATTACATCTTTATTAAATTAGATCTCACCTTTAGCATGGAAAATGTCGCCTGGTTTAGCATTTATATTGTATCAGAGTTTAGCATTTATATTGTATCAGAGTAATTGCTGTTGTCGCATGTATTAAAGATTTCACGCGTTTGAAAAATTTGATATCGCACTTGTCTATTTTAATCTCGCTTGAGCCCCTTTTGGTGATGCTCGCGGTTAAAGTAGTCATGTCTTTATTAAATTTAATCTCGCCTGCAGTCTGGATGATGTCGCCTGACTGTATTTTCTCTATTTTGTCAAAATAAGGACTGTATGCTAACTTTGCTGTCATTTTTTTTTGTCTCAGGAGCATGGTCTGTCATAAGAAAGTGCAAAAACCAAAGAGAAGGCACAATTTAGAAGAGAAATTGATCTCTAAAAGGATAAGGAAAGAAAACCGGGTACATTCTACCTTTGTTCTCAACAATGATTTAGAGAAAGAAGTAGAATTATATGCTAAATACATTGCTGTTGTAGATGCTTACAAACGAAAATATGTCTCATTAAATTGGGAATTTAGTCCTTAAATTTGTAAGAATTTTGCAAGTATTTTGGTAAAAAAAGGAATCAAAAGCATAATCAATCATATCATTTTTAGCTTTGATTTTGGTTTCCCCTCACTTTGTTTGTATTGTGCTGACTAACTTGTTGGTGGAGGGAACGTTTTGCTAAGGTAAGAGAAGGATTTGGAGAGAAAATGAAAAATCTACTACTTAAAAATGCGCCTAGCCAAAAATGCGCCTAGCCTTTGCTAACATCGTTTGAGGTATTTTTTCTCATCAAGCTTGCACTTCCCTTAAATTGTGGCATTTCAAAGTTCAAAACATAGTTTAATCATAAAAGGAAAAAAATAAACACTTCAATTCTAAGAACCCCTTTGTCACGGGGTTGAAAAAGAACCAAATTGATTGTGAGTGTTTGGGATAAGGGAAAAGCAATAGGGATATGCTCTTCACTCTTTGAGTGAATCAAATTCCCAAACTTGCTCTACCAAATCCACTTTTCATGCTTTCAAATAAACATGTTTAAAACTTAGTGGGCTCACCTCCCGAGATTGCCTTAGAAGGGCCGGTGAGAGGGACAGCCCAAAGTGGGATACACTTGCTTTTGCCGCGAGAATCTGACCCACTATAAAATGAAACGCGGGTATCCTTAATGGGGTACACGACAAAAAGATTTTAGCTCTTTCGAACTTCCTCTAGTAGTCCTAACGGATTGCGCAAAATCGTGCTTTTGTGTGTGTGGGAAGCCCCTTAACATAGTTGGGGGATGAAAAGCTAAGATTTCTTTTGAATGGAAAACTTACTACATAACGGTAAAATAGCAAAACTACCTATTAGAGCCATGTTTACGAACCAATTATGTGCTAGGTAGATTGTGTGGAAGCTATTCTTGTGTTAAACCTGTGAAAACATTCAAAAATATACACATTAGAGCATTCTAGGGATATGGTATCCAATTGATGTGTGTGTTGAGATTGTTTTTATTTTCAAACAAGATATTCCAAAGTTATTGATCAAAACACCATTAAAATTTTAAACCATTTAAAATTGATCAAAAACTTTTACCTTATTCCAAAAATAGCTTATCAAGAGAAGAAAGTCAACATACCCTAAAAGTTTGTTCATGTCTGTTATTACAAGGTCACTCTCTATAAGGAAAGCATTACAAACAGACGGGACCTACAACGGAGAAGAGCTCCCATTTCCAAAGAACACTTTCATTACTTCACGAGTGACTGAAAAACCCGCTAAGGCAAAGGACATTAACAAGATGTTTAGTGGTACCCTAGGAAATATTGATCCCAACAACCAAGGGAACAACATGAATGGGGGTATAGATCCTAACAACAATCAAGGGAACAACATGAATGGGGGTATGGATCCTAACAACAATCAAGGAAATTCTAATAATGGAGGAAGAGCTCCTAATTCTCAAGAGGCAAATTCACAAGGCAACAACTTATTTCCTCCTCATAATACAAACTTACCCCCACTGCAGAAGAAGCCACGATGGAAAGAGCATTAGAGGCAAGACAATGTCCTTATTTCATAGAACTAATGAAAAGACATGCTTATGGATAAAGAAAAACACTTCATGGACTTAATACAAACGGGGGTAAAGCTACCTAAAGATTTTGACATAGAGCAATTAAAGCCCAAGGAAATAGAAGACCCTATGGAAGCAATGAGGGAACAATTCAAGGCATTACAAATGAAAATTGACAGTTTGAAACAAAATGGGGCTCCTAAGCCTTTTTCTATTGAAACCTTATGTCCTTTTCCATTCGATAAGAGTTTGGTCATGGTGCCTTTTCCCATTAATGTAACATTTCGTAAATATGAGAGGTATGAAGGAACATCTGACCCACATGATCATCTTCGGGGGTTTTGTGCATTAAGTCTTGAATTCATGCATGAATCAACCTATTTAATGATACTATTCCCAAGAAGTTTGGGAGGAACAGCCATGGATTGGTTTTCAAAACTACCATCTGGCATAAAATCCTTTGAAGAGTTAGCATCTAAATTCGTGACTCATTACTCTTATAACATCAAACATGAGGTCACAATGATAACGTTATGTAACACGAAGCAACAAGATGGAGAAGCCTTTCTCACATTCTTGCAAAGATGGAGGACTGCATTTGCTAGATATCCAAGAAGTGTACCGGAGAAAGAAAAAATGGATATCTTTATTAACGGTTTAAGAAGCAAGCTGAATTATAGACTAAGGATGCAATGTCCTAAAACCTTCCAAGATTTGATTGATAACGGAATTACAACGGAAGAAGTGTTGATTAAGAGTGGAGAGTTGAAATTGTACAAGGAAAATAAGAATAACTCTAACTCCAACAACAACAATACCAACAATAACAACAATCCAAATAAAAGTTGGTACAACAATAATAGCCGTTATGCTGCAAAGAATAACAACAAGGGCATTGTTAATGATGGTGTAGTGGAATCCAACAACTTGAAGGTGATTCCATTTGCCCTTACAAAGACACCAAATCAAGTGAATAATGCTAATCAAGCATATAATGCACCTTCCAACAACAACAACAATGCCAATAAGAATAATCAAGGAAACAAGGATCAAAACAGCAAGTATGATAAGTATTTGAAGCCCACTCCCGCAAGACACTTTACACCCTTGGGAGAATCACTTGAAACTGCATTAAAGGCTCTCATAGCTAACAATGTTATTACATTACCCGCTATAAAGACTTATGAACCAGACCACAAGCCGGGTTGGTGGGATGCTAAGCATCATTGTGAATATCATAGGATTCGGAGGCACCCTACAAATGAGTGTCTACAATTAAAGAATGTGGTGCAAGACTTGATAGATAATAACATAATCACTGTTGATGGACCCCAAAATAATGAAGATCATACGGCCTTCAAACAACCTTTTTACAAACATGATAAAGGTGAGTCATCAAATGGCAAGAAACAAAGTGCCAATAATCTCAACTTTGCACCATCATATGATCATATTGTTAATGCTATCATCATTAATGAACAGCCTCAAAAGGAAGCAACAAATGTCATTACAAGAGGGCAGAATTCTAGAATGACTTTACAAGGGATAGTCCCTCAAAACACCAATATCCCACCATCCAACATTGTGGTCAAACAACCTCCTACAGCAGCAAGGCCTTATAGTTTGGTGGACCAATTGCAACGTACTCCAGCACAAATCTCAATCTTAGAGTTATTGAAGTTGTCACCAAATCATAAAGAGATTTTGGAAAAAGCTTTAGAAGAGACACATGTTTCTACTACCCTAGGGGAAGAAAAATTTCAAAATATGGTAGGACATCTTGTGGCTCCTCATTGTCTTTCATTTTCCGATCAAGATGACATGTCTATAACTCATCCTCAAAAATTGCCATTACATATAGAGGTTTTGATCGAAAGGCATAGAGTCAAAAGAGCCCTTATTGATGGAGGGGCTGGCCTTAACATATGCACATTGAGTCTTGTAAAATCCCTAGGTCTATCCGAGTCTTGCATTGACCCTACAAAGAAAATCACCATAAAAGCTTATGATGAAGCTGAAAGAGCTTCTAAAGGCATGATTGTGTTGCCCATCCAAGTGGGACCAGTCAAGAAGGAAACCAAATGTCAAGTGTTGGACATGAAATTAACCTATAACATCTTATTGGGAAGACCATGGATTCATGAGATGCAAGCTGTCCCATCCACATACCACCAATGCATCAAGTTCCCATACATGGGTGAAGAAATCACAGTGGGAGGAGACTCAAATCCATTTCAATATTGTAATGCACTCAAACCCTTACATGAATTATACATTCCACATAATCGTGAAGGAGTTGTTCCAAGAATCACCAATGAAGATGCACAAAATCCTCTTCAAGCTAGCTCCACTACATCAACTAAGGGTAAGGAAAAAGTGAGCTACGAGGGTCCAAATGTGATGGAAAGTCCATATGTGGCACCTAAATTGGAAACAGTGATCTACAAACCTACTAAAGAGGAAAAAGAGCAAGCTAAAGCAGATCATTACCAATACATGAGTGAGATGATGAACAAATTTGACAAACAATGCAAGATTAGTTCAAAAGGGGTAGGAGAATATTCAGTTTCTCTATTTGACATGCCCATGTCTCCCAAATCACATGGAAAACCCTCAAAAGAACATCTTCCACATAAGTATAATTCTTATTTTGTGAGGGAAGATAGCAAAGCAACATGGGATAAGGAAGAGGATGATGTCCTTCAATGGCTTTATCATGATGAGGATGGTACCCTAGACACTCCCATGGAAAGAATTCAGCATGTCAATATACAAACAAAGCAATATGGGAAAGGATTTGATATTATGCAAAAGATGGGATACAAAGGAAGAGGACCCCTAGGCCAAAGAAATAGAGGATTGCTAGAACCTATTGAACCTATTTGGAGGGCAAGTCATGAAAAATCCGGAGTAGGTTTTCAATATAAGGGAGAAAGTTCAAGTCCAATGCATGATTTTCATCCTCAAATAAATGCATTAGAATCCGAAGGAGATAGTGATGACTCTAGGGATTATGAATGGGATACTTTATCAGATGAGTCATGTCAAGATAAAGAAGTCATTGCTATACATACTTATGCAAAAATCCCAAAACAAGATGCTTCAATTAATGAAGAATCTCCTATTCAAAGGCCTAATATAGAATAAGCATCTAGTAGAGGAGCATGGATAGAAACATTTTGGACACCTTCAGAGGAGGAAAATTCAAACGTTAGTTTTAACCCGCTTGTGGCTTTTCCCACATTGTTTCCCGTAGAGGTCGACGAGGATTCAAGCGAAGGGGACTTTGACCCTGCTTCCATGGATCATCTTGAGGAAGCGCACATCATAGATCTAAACGATACAATGTATGAACCTTCAAATGAAGTCATGTCCATAAATCCTATTGATGATACCTTACCCAATAACTCCTTAATTTTGATACATCCAGACCTCATTGATTGGGATCAAACTGAACCACATGACTTACTTTACTTCCCAAATGACCAAGCAACAAACCAATACCTCAATGCGGTTGAACCCTCTTTCACCAACGAACTCAATATGGACATGATGACAACAGCAAGGGTCCAATCTCTTAGTCAAAAAAAGGAAAAAATGAAAAAAAATAAAAAAATGAGAAGTTCTATTGGTGAAAACCCAACTGTGGCACCATTAGAACCAAAAACAATGAAAATAAAAGACGTTTCTTTTGGTGAAAACCCAACTGTGGCACCATTAGAAGAGAGATTGGACACTTTGCCTGAACATGAAGAAGAACGGTCATCTATTCTTATAGAACCAACAGAAAAAGTTAACATTGGTACAGAACTAGAGCCAAAGGTTGTACACTTGGCTGCATCACTCACATCTCTTGAAAGAGAGGACTTTATCAAATTCTTCCAAGAGCAACAAGTAAATTTTGCATGGTCATATGCCGATATGCCTGGATTGGATCCTGATTTCATAATGCATCATCTGAATGTTAGACCTGGAGTTAAACCTGTGAAGCAAAAACTAAGGAAAATGCACCCACATGTGGCTCTTTTAGTCAAGGCAGAATTGGAAAAATTGTTAAAGGTGGGATTCATAAGAACAATAGCATATGCTGATTGGATCTCTAACATTGTGCCGGTTACTAAGCATGATAAATCTATCCGTGTGTGTACGGATTTCAGAGATTTAAACCTTGCATGTCCCAAAGATGACTTCCCATTGCCAAGCATTGATACCATAGTGGATTTGACAGCAGGTCATGCAATGTACTCATTAATGGATGGATTTAGTGGTTACAACCAAATCAAGATTGCTCCCGAAGACCAAGAAAAGACAGCATTTACTTGCCCTTGGGGTACTTTTTGTTGGAATGTCATGCCCTTCGGTTTAAAAAATGCTGGAGCTACATATCAAAGGGCCATGACAACTATTTTCCATGACATGATGCATACTTTCTTAGAAGATTATGTGGACGACATTCTAGCAAAATCCCACAATAGAGAAGAGCATTTACAAATCCTAAGAAAAATATTCATTCGGTTAGAACAATTCAAAGTTAGACTAAACCCAAAGAAGTGTGCCTTTGGTGTCCAATCCGGCAAGTTATTGGGTTATATAGTGTCAGCAAAAGGCATTGAAGTTGATCCTGAAAAAGTACAAGCCATTCTAGAAATGGAGATTCCAAGAAATATTAGCCAAATGAGGTCACTACAAGGAAAGATTCAATCAATAAGGAGATTTATCTCTCAATTAGCAGAAAAGTGTCACTCCTTCACCAGATTGTTACACAAGGACACTACATTTATGTGGGATGAAGAATGTGATAAGGCTTTTGCTACTTTGAAGACTTATTTGATAAACCCACCTATTCTTATGTCACCTATCAAGGGTAAAGAACTGTTGTTATACATATCAGCCACAGAAAGGTCTCTAGGCATATTGTTGGCACAAGAAGATGAGCAAGGAAAAGAAAGGGCAATATACTATCTTAGTAGAACCTTAATAAAATATGAACTCAATTATTCATTCATGGAAAGAGCATGTCTAGCAGTGGTTTTTGCATCTCAAAAACTAAGACATTATATGTTGATGCATAAGATCAAATTAATTGCCAAGATTGATCCTCTCAAATACTTGCTAAGTAAAACTGCCTTAACAGGTAGAATAGCAAAATGGGTCATGATCCTAAGTGAATTTGACATTGAATATGTTGATAGAAGAGCAATTAAAGGACAAGTGATAGCAAATCACTTAGCAGATAACCCAATGGAGTCTACACGAACCATGCAAATTGAATTTCCAGATGCAGAAATTGTCAACATAGAAGCAAAGACATGGAAATTATATTTTGATGGATCTTACACACAAGGAGGTTCTGGAGCAGGTATATTATTGGTTACCCCTCAAGGGTACACCATTCCAAAGTCCTATAAACTCTTATTTCCATGCACCAATAACATAGCGGAATATGAGGCATTAGTCATTGGCATCAAAATGGCTTTAGAATGGAATATTGCAGAATTACAAGTGTATGGAGATTCCCAACTCATAATCAATCAGGTTAATAATGAATACAATACCAAAGATATAACATTGATGAAATATAAAACCTTGATTGATGGATGGAAGAAGTACTTTGCTTTGATCACATTTGAACAGATTCCAAGAGAAAAGAATAGAGCAGCAGATGCCATGGCTACCTTGGCTTCATTGTTACAAAAACCAGATCAAAATGAGAAGTATGAGTTCTTGGTGGAAGAGTTGGTAAAACCGGCATTCAACCTTCCTGACACCCAAATTGTTGCTCTTTTACATGGACATGACTCTCCTTGGTATGGACCCATCTATACTTACCTTAAAGACCAAGTACTCCCCATAGACCAAACTCGTGCCCAAAAATGTAACTTCATACGCCAAGCCGCCTAATCCTTTCAGACACATTGTATCGTAAGGGTCTTGATGGGACGTTACTTAGATGTCTAGAGGAAGAAGATTCTAAGTTAGCTTTACGCGAGGTCCACGAAGGCATTTGCGGGTCACACTCAAGCGGTCTTAATCTAGCTAAGAAAATCCTTCATTTAGGGTACTTTTGGACAACATTAGAAAAGGATGCTTGTCAATTTGTGAAGACATGCAGCAAATGTCAATATCATGGTAATATGATACATGCACCAGCTCAAGAATTACACCCATTCATTACACCATGGCCTTTTTATCAATGGGGTTTTGACTTGATTGGAATCATATATCCTCCATCTTCAAATGGACACAAGTATATCATCACAGCAACAGAATACTTCACCAAATGGGTGGAAGCAGTTCCATTAACAACAGCAACCGGCAAACAAATTTCAATGTTCATTTTGAACCACATAATTTGCCGCTATGGTATTCCACATGCCATTATCACGGATAATGGGAAACAATTCAAAAATCAGGATATTGATGAACTTTGCATGACATTTCACATTACACATCATTCATCATCCATTTATTATCCACAAGGCAATGGACAAGCTGAAGCAACGAACAAAAATATCCTCAAAATATTAAAAAGATCGGTTAACAAATCAGGAAGAGATTGGCACGTGCAAATAAATCCCGCACTATGGGCTTACAGAACTAGTATCAGAACACCTACAGGAGCCACCCCATTCTCTTTAGTCTATGGAACCGAAGCAGTTCTACCATTAGAAGTTGAAATTCCATCTCTACGGGTTTCATTAAGAGGATTGATCACTGATGAGGATTATAGGATTGCCAGACTACAACAATTGGAATTGTTAGAGGAACACTAGACTCAAGCTTATGAGCATTTAAAAGTTTATCAAAACAGGATTGCACACAATTACAACAAACACATCAAACCAAGAACTTTTCAAGTAGGAGACTTGGTACTAAGAGAAAATCCCAAAAATCAAGCTGAAAGGGAAAAGAAAGGAAAGTGGGAAGCTAATTGGATAGGCCCATTTGTGATAGTGTCATCCTTTGGAACTGGAACATTTAAGTTATCAAATTGTAATGGTGAAGAATTACAAGAACCCATAAATAGCATTCATTTGAAGAGGTTCTACACCTAAAGCAGATGAAAGAGTATAAAGAGTATCAGATGAGAGAGCACCATAATTATTGTACATAGTTGAAAAGGGATCTTGAAAATACCAAAAACATTTGAAAATGGAAAATCCAAAAAAACATTGGAAAAGAAGAAAGATCAAAAACAGTGGAAAATTGAGCCTGAAGAAAGCAAAAACATTTGAAAAACTATCTCTTGGTGAAAACCTAGCAAATAGGCGCCAAGGTGATAAAGAAAAATACAAAAATAAAAAGAAAAATAAAAAAATACAAAAAAAATGAAAAAGAGAAAAAAGTGCCTTGGTGAAAACCTAGCAAATAGGCGCCTCGGTAGCAAAAAAAAAAAAAGAATACCCAAAGGTGAAAACTTGGCAACAAGCACTTTTGGTTCCCTTAAGTCATTTCCTTCCTAGTCACATGTGTACATAATGCATCTCATCATCCCATTTGTCTAAACCTTCATTGCATCCGTCATTTGTACATAGTCGTAATAATAGTTTGTAGCATCATCCTTTGCATTGCCCAAAGTTGTCAAAATTGATACATCAAATACTTGGGGGTAGCATAAACGGATTGAAAAGTGGGTACCTCAAAAAGGATTCAAATGAGCAACATTCAGTCACAAGCAGAAAGGGATCAACATTTTCAAAAGAGAGATCAGATTTTTGTAAACCTTTGATTGATATCATTGATTGATAACCAAGAAGTTGACTACCACAACAAAATCCTTGAGCCTAAATTGACTTATTATTCAGGATTAAAAATCAAACATCATTCCATGATCAAACACTTGGAAATATTTTTTGTTGAAGATCAGAAAACAATGCAAAACACTTAGATAGATTCTTTTGAAAAGTTGGTTAAAAATCTGTTTACTTACATTAATTCAATTTGTATCAAGTCTTTTTAGCTAATCAATGATGTTTCGACTAGATTGGCAATGATGGAGACATGATATTTTTCTTGACTATGAAGTGACTGTTTGGAGGAAGATTCATTGCCTTATGAGAATTCATCTAAAGACATGGTCATCAAAGAACCATTGAGGATTATCTTATAAAGCAATGAGTTAACCTTTGTTTGTTTACGCAACCGGATACCTTGGATATTTAGATTCTTCATATCTAAATGACAAAATTCACTTGTAACATAGAATCCGACAAAATCGGTATTCGTACTCTCATGATTGTTTGTAATCAGTGATAGTTGTATCGATGAGACTGATGGGAAAGCAAAACAGAGGTTACCATATGAGCAATAAAAAGCGATATTCATATCATCATGTCAGTGGGCAGTGGTGATTGTATCGACTTTCTGGTCCCAAGTGCTCAATGATGAAAATATATCCTCAAGGCATTTATTTGCTAAAAGCTAGTGACACTTAGCTGCATTCATAAAAAGGTTAAATGCATTTTCATGTTAGATTAATTGCATGCATTTTTTTCCCAAGGGTTTCATTTCGCATCAAAAAGGGGGTACATAACATTATCAACAAGGTTAAATCAGCAAGGACAACATCACTTCAATATCATCTTTCCTACAATAAAAACATGAGATTATACTTTTTGCATTCATTCCATATCATTAATCATTACATCGATATATTGTCAAGGAAAAGAAGGAAATAATCATTTACATGAGCATACATACAGATTGCATACATGAGAAATAACATATCAAAACTGCATCCATACATGAAGAAAGAAATGCATCCATCTATCTATATCATACATAAGATACGTTGCATCCATAGACACCATCCATCCAAAAACAAATGCATTAGATAAACACATATAGCAGCATCTAAAGGAAATCTCATATATCATCAAGTAAAAGCAGAAAAGATCATAAATGTCCTCATATCACATGTCTACTCACAACTCAATACATCAAGTATAAAAATGATATCATAAAATCAACTCTATAATCGCCCATCAACAGGGGCATCAATGTCAAAAAAGTGTCAAAATACAACTGGAAAGGTGACACCAAGCTCACAAGACTATGGTACAATATCAAGTATCTCAGCATCAGTACATAAATGATCAATAAGAGCACTCATAGCTCAACTCTCGTCACCACTGGGAGGAGGTCCTGGAGGAGGCTGTGGAGGAGGCTGTGGAGGAGGCTGTGATGGAGGCTGCTGAGGAGGCTGAGGAGGCGTCTGACCAACCATAGCAACAAGGAGAGGAACCAATGGAGCCAAACCTGATACTAACTGCTGAATCATAGATGACATCTGTGATACCTCTGTCCGTAATGCTCCCACATCTGCTCATAGCTGGGTCGTACTAGAACTCTCCCCAACCTCATAGGTACTCTGAGGATCACCTGTATCTATAGGAGCTTTTCCCCAATCACGAGAAAAAGTTGCCCTCACATGATCCTGACGATCTATCCTCTGTCTCTGTGCTACTGCAAGACGAGGAGGAGGAGGTGGTGCCTATACCTGTGCATCTCTCGCTCGGCCTCTGAGCCTAATCATTGCCCTACCTTGGGGTCTACCTCTGCGTCTCCTCCCACCACCGATATCATCACCATCATCATCTCGCCCAGGCGCTGGCTCTGCAGGGTCTGTAAATCAAGGCATCGGATGCTCCATCAACCAAGCTAGATACTCCTGCGTGACTCTGGCATCTCTGATGTGTAACCTCATGTCCCAATCCATATACCCTAGTAGTGATATCTGCTCTATAGCATCATCATATGAAGGTATGTGACCCCAAGTAGCCCGCTCTGCACTAGAACGAGCATATACTGCAGATCCCTGAGGCATAGGCTGAATCCGCCCAAACTACCGTAGCACTCTCCCTGCCAAGAATCTCTCAAGAACAGAGTCGATCCTGCCGATCATCCATCAAGGAGAAAACATATATGGTAACTCCAAGCTATCCTCTCTCCAATCCTCGACCTCAATGTATGGTCTCCAATAGACCTCATCCATGTCATCAATCTGACGTCGCCAATACTCCAAGTGACCCAAGTGATGTTGTGTCACCATACCAGTATACTGCCATGCAAAAGGATATCCTAGAGGAAGATCTCGATCTGATATAGGATGACTGACTGGTAAGTGCTCCCATATCCACAACTGCAAAATATGAATCCCAGCAGATAATGAGGCTGATCTCCTGTAAACTACCTCATGAAGATCGTGATAAAGTTGTGCTAGCACACAAGATCCCTAGTCAAAACGTCGAGGCTGATGTAGCAAATCCTCGATGATCCTGCCCCATCCCACTGAAAATCCGTGACCTCGCCGATCAGGTAATAAAACACCACCAATGATAGCACCTAATAATGCTGGTAAAATAGGAAATGAGGCAAACTGAGGCCATAGGATGCAATCGTCACCTATAGACGGATCTCCAAATACTCGTCGACAATATGTCCCATCATAGACTGCATCATAATAGACTATCTCTCCATGAGTCAGGATCCGTAGCAATCTGTAAACATCCTCAGGTGTAATCGTCATCTCGCCCTGTGGTAGCCAAAATGTGTTTGTCTCAGAGTGCCAACGCTCTGCGACAGCGGTAATCAAACCCCGGTTCATCTGGAACCGAGGAAGCTCTAGTATACATAATAAACCACAGTGCCTAATCACTCACCTCTCGACGTCAGTCAACTGCGTCCTAAGCTCCATCACCCAGTGTGGAACAGTCTGAAGGTACAGAACAGGGACATCCTTTTGTTTAATCAAAATAAGGGAATCACATGAGTAACTTACTATCAAGAAATCAAACAATCAATCATAGTCATCAATTTAAATATACCTATCAGACCTACCAATCCTAACTCTAAGCATTGAGGAAGGATGATCCTAATTTTATGTCTCTAAGCATTTGAGCATAAAATGAATGGACGTTTAGATCCATGACCTATCATTTGTGATGAAGATTGATTAACCTTATTCTTTGATATTATAGTTACCTATGTCCTAATTCGTTGTTGAAATCAAACAAAGGGAATACCCTAACTGAACATTCGATTGAATTCATTGACGTGATCGATATCAATCAAGTTGACGCAATCGAGCAATCAGACGTCCTAGAAAAGTCTCAAGTAAACAAAAAAATTTCTACTTACGCGACTTTTCTTTCCGGCGTCATTTCTTTTACCAGAGGTGACATTTCTTTCTTCATACGCGTGATTTTATTCACCCGCGTGACTTAATTTCACAGAGGCGGTATATGATTTTCCGCAGGCGACATTTTATTATCACGCGATACACAATTAAAAGGATTAAAACCCTAAGCGATATTAAATTATCCTTAGGCGATAAAAGATTTTCTAAATGCGTGAGAAAACCTAAGGGAGGTGACATCAGATTTATCAAAGGCGACATTTTAAATTTTCAGGTGACATTAAATAGCACGGAGGCGACATTTCTTTTCACAAACGCAGAATTAAAATTTTTAAAAGCATTAAATGAGGTCATAAATGCAACTTTGAAAACATGAGGAAAATTTGAATGACATACCGGAGGACCATCGGTCGCTCTCCGACTGAACCGGCACGCTCTCTCAAACCGATGCTCGCGATGTGGGACCACCATCGTCTCAAAAAGGCTAAAATCAGAGCTCAAATCTCCAGAGGGAACGATGCAAATGAATAGTAAAATGAGGGGTTTTACCCTATTTAAGGTGAAATTGGTCCTAATAAACACTTTAAAAATGCACTTTGG
>BSBK01010443.1:367500-389261 GCA_027943335.1 Chamaecyparis obtusa
AATAATTAAGTGGCAGTATTAAATCTGATTAATTAAATATTCAGAATATTCAATTAATCAAACTTTAGGATAAATAAGATTTATCACCAAATAATTATTAAATTAAGAATAATCATGATAAATTAGGAATATTTATAGGAATATTCCCCGATGCAGAATTTAGGATAATCAATTAAGATTTAACTTGATGTGCAGATGTGCCTTAGGTTAGGACTTTGATGTCGATTTCGTTCGATTTGAAGATTTAGGAGGTTAATGAACCTATAGCCCATTTTCGGGGTATTACATTTTGCCTCTCTTTGAATCACTATGCAAAGCATAGTGGTTCAAAGAATAGTCTATGTATGATATATGCAACTAATTTGAAAGATTAACCAATTCTGAGACAGAAACTGATTGAAAGATTGGAAAAAGAGATACCGACCCAGCCCCAGAATGACCAGGAATCGAGATGATGCTAGCTATATCAACAATGAACCGGTGATTACAAAAAAATGCCAAAACACTTGATTCTGAACCTTATGATTGTGAAGAAGTGAGTGACCAATTCCAAACCTGAATGTCCTTGTATGAATCATATTGGTATCACATCCTAAACCCATTAGTTACTAAGAACCAAGGAACTAACACTAATGAACCGATGGTTACGAAAAATAGATACAGTTTACAAGATAGATTTAGGATACCAGATGAATTTGATATGCCCCAAGAGATGATAGATTTGCCCCAAGTGACGAGGACTTTAGATGAATCAGCAACTAGATGTGGTTGTTGTCTTGATTACTAAGGAAAGATTTGATTACAAATTTATATTACAGACTTTGAATGATGTGCAATACCATGCCCCCTTCGGGATTAAAATTGAAATCTGACAAGAAAAGTTAGTGTTATAGTTTAGAAGCATGTTAATTGATTTGAGAAGTGGTTGTACACGTTCAAGAACACGTTCTACATCGTTTAGAGGTCCTGGAGACCAAGTTTGACTAGGTTAAACCATGAGTTGACCATAGTTAACCAAGTTGAAATTTCAATAGTTTGATGTAAGATAATCAGTTATGTTGAATACTGGATTTTTGTGATGATTAAAGGTTGATTATGTAAGCAGTCAGACATCCTGGGTCCAAAAATTTTAAATCATGATTTTGACATAGTAAACAATCTCAAATTTTGATTTTGATCCCGAAAATGGGTTTAGAACGTCGAAATTAGCTAAGGGTGCAATTTTCATTAAAAATGGAGCACTTTTGAAAATTAGGTCAAAAGCTATATAAAGGCCAGAAGGGTCATTTTCAATTCATTTTCATTGTTGACTTTTGAAAACCTTGTGGAGCCCTCCAAGTGAGAAAATGGTAGAAATGAAGGTACCTGTGCCTTCTCACCATTTTGAACACAGCCGGAGGCATTAGAGACCTTGATTGTATGGACATCCAGTAAGTGGACCTCTGTGCCTCTTTGAAAATTCAATTTTTGCATGTTTATAGCATGTTTAGGTCATTTTTCTTACGCTTTTAATTTTCAATTCTCGCATGCATGAAAGCTCATACGACTGTCGTTCGTGACTCGTACGAATTTCCAATTTGATTTCCTTTGTTGTATGAGAATCCCATGAAACTTGTATGATAGGGGCCCAAATGTCGTACGACATTTCGTTGGGTCCCTCCTCTGTCATAGGGGAAGTCTTACAAACTCGTATGACTATGCTTTTTCGTATGATACCTTGCATAAACTCATACGAGTTTCAGTGCCAATCTAAATTGTCGTATGGAAAACAATGAGCTTACAACTCCATCTTAGGTCAAAAAATTTTATTTTCTGATTCCTTAGGCTGATTACTAAGCATTTAATGTACCTCCTGTAGTAGTGAACTATCAAATTCCTGCACCGTTAGCCTTTCTTTTAACTAAATTACTGATATGATTCCTTGTTTCTGTGGCGTGTAGGTCCGATTTCCAGATGTTCATGTTTGTATCTCTCATTCGGCGATGCAGAGATTATGTGTTTCACTTCCCGACCCCATGAGGGTACACCTTGCTGCTTGTGGATTTGAATTTATGATCCGTTTACCTGAGATTAGGTTAAACTATGGTCTTTTGACTACATTGATAGAGAGATTCCATTCAGAGACAGACATTTCATTTACCTACTAGAGAGCTCATTGTGACTCTAGAGGATGTTTATAGGATTCTACATATTCTATTCCATAGTAGTCAGGGGCCGAAGTATGTGAGTTCTAGACACTCAGGTCTGCATGCCTTTAGATGTCTTTTTGAAGATGATACACAGTTGATGGGATCTATTTCTTGGGAGACTCTAGTATAGTGCTATGGACAGTCTCATAGACTGGAGTGCATTATTGCTGGGATGATCGGTGGTATCATCATGTCTAACCGTTAGCAGAACAATTTTTTGATGGGCTAGGCCCCAATGGTAGCATGACTGATGGTGACTCCTTCTGAGCTAGCCTGGGGTCAGTGTCTTTTAGCACACATGTTTTTCAAGATGCATGAGATTGTGTATCAGGATAGCAGATCTTTCACTTTTGGTGCATTGGTGTTACAGATATGGGCCTAGGAGCATATCCTAGTGTTGAGACCTGTTTGTCAGTCATAGCAGCAACCACTATATATGTCTATTCTGTTTACATCACATAGGTTCGCATGGGCCACATAGAGTACTAGAGGCGATGCCTCGATGACATGACATATGTACGATGGAGGCCTTATTTAGAGATTGAGGCTTGGCCCACATCACGAGAGCAGTTTAGTTATTTTTGTTAGAGTTGTGTGCTGATTGGTCGATCACCTTCTACATTAGAGTGATTTCTCATCACCAAAGTTTGGCGTCAGTATGGACGAGTGCAGGATGCACCAGAGGATTACGCCACTTATGCTCGCATAGTTCGTGAGATCGGACTTGGATGGACTGCTAGGCTTACATATTCTCTATGTTCATAGGAGTACAGTAGTATTATTGGTAGAGACTAGGACTACCTTCCATAGGTTGTAGATGTTAGGGTTACAAATGGGTTTATTGCATGGCTTGTTGATCATCCTATTCACAAGTTTTTTGATCCTACCGAGCTGATACCCTCCATGGAGGAGGCGATGGATGTCACAGGGGCTCCCATGAGACAAGATTTGAGACCCACATAGGTACCTATTTTGCAGCCCACACCTCCGAGACCTAGAGCTACGGCTCCTCCATAGAGACCATCAGGATAGATGAGGCCCCCTCGTCCCACTAATTCCACAGCAGGTAGGCCTATAGTTGCACAGAGACGGACTAGGAGAGAGGGTAGTACTTTAGGTAGTGTTGAGACTGCTGAGGAGGTACTTGCAGCGGAGCAGGTTGTAGGTGGTGATTTTGATCCCTTACAGGAGGATACCAGTTTTGATCTTGGTGCAAAGGTTAGACGTCGTAATGTGCAGAGAGCAGAGACCATAGAGCAGCTTGCTATAGATACTGATATGCTGGTAGCAGATGTTGATCCTGGTGTTCCACTAACTACACAGGAGATTGTGAGGAGACTCAGATTACAAGTCAGGGACCTGAAGGTGCGTAGTGCTCACTGAGAGGAGAGGTTTCTAGAGGAGAATAGACAGTGCACTAAGCTTCAAGATGAGGTTTAGAGATTATAGGCAGAGGTTATTCATCAGACCTCCAGGTCTGCCTATTACATTTCTGCATACTATGCTGCAGTACCACTTGATCAGAGAGTTCCTTCATACTCTTAGTATATGATGACATCAGAGGGAGCGAGAGCACCTAGAGCTGAGGTAGTACCAGATGCACCACCACCACCTCCACTAGATAGAGAGGATCAGGCCGACAGCTGATTTGTCATGATATTCTGATATTTTTGTTGCTCTTTTGATACTGTTCTGACTTTTGATAGCTCACATGAGCTCATTCTTTTGTACATTGTGCCAGTAGCGCACCCCTGACTATTTCAATTTTTATGATATATATATGAGATCGAGACTTTTGGTTGTGACTTCATTTTTACTTGTCATGTTTTTGATGTATGATGATATCATGTGATGTTAATGTTATGAGTAGAGTAGAATGTATGTATGGATTCATGCAATGCAATGATCTTCTTTCATATATATAAATGTTATGCAAATGTACTTTATTATGGAAATGTATGTAATGCAATAGATGGAATGAATGATTATGAATATGTAATGTAAGTGCAACGATACACATGATATGCTTTGCAGGTATTGATGAAGACAAGTACTTAGTCTTATGTCAAAAAGGATATTTAACCCAAGATTGTGACTACTTGCGTATCTGTGAGAAGACCTTCGTATGAGATTCAACTCTTCATGTTTAAGTTTAAGTATAGTTTTTAGAAGGATTGTTGAAGATTGTCAAGCAATTTGTGAGATCATGCAATCATGCAAAGTGCAAAATGATAGGCAAAGTGAAATGCAACCTAAGACCTAGGACCTATTCACTGATCATGTGCTGGTCATTTGTCATCATTGAGTTTTTTTTAGGTAACTGGATAAATCAATACAATGTCCATCAGCTAGGAAACTATAGACATATGAATATCGATTTGTATGCACAGGAATCAATACAATGCCCACTGGTCATATAACCATGAACATATGAATATTGATTTTGTTTTTAGAATGTTGGATTAGATACAAGCACCAAGGCACAAATGCCAGGATGACTTGAATATCATGTCCATTCTGATATAGCAATTTGTATAAGCATCAAAACATAAACGTTGTGATGACCAGAATACGCCTTGTTGAAACAAACACATCAATCAGTCAAAAGATCATTCAAAATCCAATGTGAATTACCCGTAGTGACCCTTTATTGTTCATATCCTTAGGCAAGATCACGTTTCACAGTAGGAGAAAGAACTCATTCAAAAAGACAATAGTTAGATCAAACTTCCTTGAATTTTTTGGGTATCAATGGTCGAGGTACACATGGCCATCCAATTCGAGATAAAGGCTCTTACAGTCGGACACCATTTCAATCCAAAATTTCCAAAGTTGTTAGATTTTCACATACAAGCATAAAACAAAGAAAAGATTATGCCCCCAATCATCACTCTCTAAATCCTATAAAGGACATCATCAAAGAGCTCAAAAGGACATAATATGAAAAAATCTCATTGCGAATCAGTAAGCATACAAGGAGATAAAAGCATGTAAAAAGCATAGATTGGTTTTTGTTTTGTGTTGATGTTTGATTGTGTTGTTGTAGATGCAAAATCCTTTCTGGAGACGAGATAGACTGATTGACTCAAGTGAAGCTTCAAAGGACTCTGACTAGATATGATATGTCTAAGATACATTGGAAGCCATAGGATATGACATTGATTGCCCCCAAGTTTTAACATCGATAGGATACAGATGCTTTAGTTGATTGGTGTATAGACCGACTTATTAAAAATAGGAATCCGAGAACAAACCAGGAGATATGTACAAACTAAAGCAAGACTGAAAGTTGGGAAAGACCAAGATTGCGCTAATAGATGGAGTGTTTTGAAACAAGTGGCACCCATTTGCTTGGTTTTCACCATCTTGGTAGAGATTCTATTTTTGCTACCAAGGCGCCTATTTCTAGGTTTTCACCAAGGCACTTTTTTCTTTTTCTCATTTTTTTGTATTTTTCATTTTTTCAATTTTTTTTTTTGTACTTTTGAATATTTTTTACTTTTTTTGGTGAATCATCAAGGCACCTATTGCTAGGTTTTCACCAAGATGTTCATTTTTTTTAGGACATTTTACCATAGACTGAATGTCTTAGGCGTAGAATTTCTTCAGATGGAGAACGTTGATTGGTTTTCAGAGTTGTTCTCCTTCAATCATTGAGAGTTGATAGGCACCAAAGCCAAAAGTAGCAGTGATTACAAAGGGACCCAGCCAGTTGGGTTCAAACTTCCCCTTGCGCTCTCTATGTGATTGATTTTTAGGATATTCTCTCAAGACTAGATCGCCAACCTGAAATTCTTTGTGTCTGACTTTCTTGTTGTAGCCTCTGGACATTCTTTTTTGATATACTCTGAGATGATCATACGCTGCTTGTCTGCGCTCATCGAGTAGTATAATTTCTTGCAACCTAGACACTCTGTAGTCATCGTCGATTACTAGACCATGCATTTTGATTCTTAGTGATGGGATTTCAACCTCAATAGGCAGTACCACTTCAGACCCATAAACTAAAGTGAATGGTGTAGCCCCAGTGGGCATTCTGATACTTGTTATGTACGCCCAGAGAGCTGGATTGATCATGAGATGCCAGTCTCTTCCTATTTTATTAATTGTTTGGTGCAAGATTTTCAATAGATTCTTATTAGAAGCCTCTACTTGTCCATTCCCTTGAGGATAGTAGATAGATGACCAATGTTGTGTAATCTTGAATTTGGCACATAAATCATCCAAGTATTTGTTCTTAAATTGTCCACCATTATCTGTGACTATAGAATGTGGAATACCATACCGACATATGATTTAGTTCAAGATGAACATAGATATTTGTTTTCTAGTTGCTTGTGTCAAAGGAACTACTTCTACCCATTTTGTAAAATAATTTGTAGCTATGATTATATGGGTATGTCCATTAGAAGAATGAGGATGTATGGCTCCGATAAGATCAAATGCCCATTGACGAAAAGGCCATTGAGTAGTGAAGGGAATTAGATCTCTCCCTAGAGCATGAATTAAGTTTCCATGCACTTGGCACTTTTGACAGTTCTTAGCAAACTTGATAGACTCTTTCTCCATTTCAAGCCAATAGTACCTAGCCCTAATAAGTTTTTGAGCTAGTGTTAAACCGTTCGAGTGTGACCCACAAATGCCATCATGGACTTCTTCTAATGCACATTGAGACTCTTCCTGTTCTAAACATCTAAGTAGCATACCATCTAGAAATCATTTGTACAGATCATTACCAATGATGACATATCGGGAGGCATTTCGGATAAGGTATCTCTTTTCATGGAGGTTAAAGGTATCAGGAATGATTTGGTCTTTGAGATAGGAGAATAGGTTTTGATATCTGGATGAATCATGACCCACAATAGTGTAGATCATACGGGTATCAAGCAAATCATATGCAAGATAAGATAGTGCTTCCACCAGGAACTCATAGCATAGCTCATGTTCAGGCTGTTGTAATAAAGTAGATAATGTTGCCATTGCATCCACAACCTTATTCTATGTTCCAGGTATTTTCTCAAATGTGATAGATATGAAATATTTCTTTAGATCATCTACCATTCTCTTGTATGGAATTAGATTTTCATCCTTCATTTGATACACATCATTGTCTTGATGGATTACAAGTTGTGAGTCTCCATAAATGTGTAGTTCTATTACTCTCCACTCAATTACTATTTTCATACCATTCCAAAGGGCTTCATATTCAGCAATATTGTTTGTACAAGGAAATTTGATTCTAAATGCTTTAGGAAAGGAGTATCCCTGAGGAGTGATAAACAAAATGCCTGCTCTAGATCCATTTTGTGTATAGGAGCCATCAAAGAACAATTGCCATTCTCTAGAAGAAAGATTCATGATAGAGGAATCTGGAAATTCCATTTGCATTGGTGTATCATCAATCAAAGGTGCATCTGCTAACTGATCAGCAATAACTTGTCCTTTAATAGCTTTTCTTTCAACATATTCAATGTCAAATTCACTTAAGAGCATGACCCATTTGGCTAATCTACCCGTGAGGGCATCTTTGCTTAGTAGGTACTTTAGTGGATCGATTTTAGCTACAAAATGTGTGGTATGAGCCAACATATAATGTCTCAATTTTTGTGATGCAAATATCATAGATAGATAAGCCTTTTCAATCATTAAATAGTTCTTCTCATATGCCACCAATGTTCTACTAATATAGTATATAGCTCTTTCCTTCGTGTTCTCATCATGCTGTGCAAGCAATGCCCCCAGTGATATATCTGTAGCGGAGACATATAAGATCAAAGGCTTCCCTTGAATGGGAGGCATCAAGATAGGAGGATTTGATAGATATTTCTTGATATGATTAAAATTCTTTTCACATTCCTCGCTCCATGCAAAGGTCACACCTTTATGTAATGTCTTTGTAAAAGGTTATGATATGTCCGCTAGCTAAGATATGAAGCATCTAATAGATTGTACTCTCCCTTGTAATGTTCTCATTTGACTGATGTTCTTGGGAGGTTGCATCTCCATGATAGCTTTAGCTTTAGCTGGATCAACTTCAATTCCTTTCTTTGAAATAATGTAGCCTAAAAGCTTTCCAGAAGTGACACCAAAAGCACACTTCTTAGGATTTAGTCTGAGACTAAATTTTTCCATTTTGTCGAGTATCTTGCTCAAGTCATTTAGATGTTCATCTCTAATCATAGATTTTGCTAAAGTATCATCAACATAATCCTCCATAGTCCTATGCATCATGTCATGAAAAATAGAAGTCATAGCTCTCTGATATGTAGCACCAACATTCTTAAGCCCAAATGGCATGACATTCCAACAGAAGGTACCCCATGCACATGTGAAAGTAGTTTTCTCTTGATCCTCCGGAGCAATTTTGATTTGATTATATCTAGAAAAACCATCCATCAAAGATTACATCTCAAAGCCCGCAGTCATGTCCACTATCATATCAATGTTAGGTAGTGGAAAATCATCCTTAGGGCATGCTTTGTTTACATCTCTAAAATCCATGCATACTCTTATTGATTTGTCTGGTTTAGAAATAGGTACAATATTAGAGATCCATTCAACGTAATCAATAACTCAGATAAATGCAGCTTTTAGGAGCTTCTCTAATTCAGCTTTTACCAAGAGTGCAACATGTGGATGCATCTTTCTCAATTTTTGCTTAACAAGTTTAACATTTGGAGCTATAGATAAATGATGCATTATAAGATCAGGATCCAACCCTAGCATATCTGAGTATTTCCATGCAAATTTGATCTTCTTTTCTGTTAAGAATGTTGTAAATTTTTGCTTTTCTTCTTCTAATAAAGATTGTGCTACATGGATCAACTGTGGTTCTTCTGTTGTTCCAAAATTGATAGATTGATTGGGCTCAATTAGAACTGGAGATCTATCCTATAAATGACTTGGAAGGACATCAAATATCTCATCCTTAGGTGCCTCAGAGAGGTTTTCACCTTCGAATACATCTTTTATTTTTACTTTTGTAAGTTCTGAGACTGCCACAAAGTGGTTTTCACCCTCAGAACTCCTTTTCTTTTTATTCTTATTCTTATTTTTCTGAATAAGATACTTGATGTCCGACTTCATCATGCTAACACTTGGTTCACTGATGGAAGTCCTCATAGGCTCAACTACATTTAGGTAGCAAGCAAGGGCATAGTCATTGGGAAAGGTATAAATACCATAGCTTGGATTTGTGGAAGTTTGGTCAAGAAGGTCAAGATGTTGGATAGTCAAAGTGGTAAAAGATTGGGAAAGAGTGTTTACGGATATGGATCTGTCATCATTGGTCCTAACCTGACGCTTGATTTCAAAGGTGATATTACAACTTAAGACATTCAATTCATGAATAGGGTCAATGTTATTGTGGAAATCCACTTCAGCCATCGGTGGATCAGACTCAATAAGTTCATCATTTCGCTCTAGAATTAGGTGCATATTGGTGAATAACATCAACATGATTTTCTATAATAAGTTCATCTGGTTCTGGAATGACTCCCCATTCATAGTCATTTGATTCATCTCCTATTTCTTCATCTAGACCTCTAGGAAATCTAAGAACATGAGTAAAGTCAAGATGAATACCCCAAGAAGGGTTTCCCTCAGATTCTAATTTGAATTCATACTCATGGGAATTTGTCTCAGAATAACTACCACCTTCCTCTTTGTTTGTTTGATTGCCTTTGAGATTAGTTGGTTCTTGTGTTGCAACTATCTCTTGCTCTATAGTAGGTTCTTGTGTTTCTACTACATTAATTATTTTTATTGGATCATCTTCAGCTTCAAGGAGGCATTTTATTTCTTTAGGCAAATGCTCATAGGGAATGAGATCTTCAGTGGTGTCTGAATCAACACTATCAGATTGTTCTATTGTTTCTCCCTTTAGTTGATTTGCTACGGAGGGCTCAACCTGTTCTAAAACATGCGGGGAGTTCTTGCTAAGATAGAAAGGCTTCTTCGTGTATCCTAGACCTGTTGTATTCTTTTTTGCTCGGCCACAATGATCAAGAGGTGAGAGAAGAACTTTACCCTATAGTCCTAGAGGTCCTTTTCCTTTATATCCCATTTTTGTGATCAATTTGTCCCCTGGGCCATATGATTAGAAGGGATATTTGGTATTTTAGCATCACATTTTTGAACCACTTGAGATTTAGGTTCATCTTTGTATAGCCATGCAAGCACAACTTCATCCTCTTCAAACTCCTATTTAGATACTTTTTCTGCAACAAAATTTCCTTTATATGCTTCAAGAGGTTCATTAGACTCCCTTTTAGACTATTTTAGAGTTTTCCCATAAGACTTAGGAGAGATAGGGAGAGATGTCAAAGATAAGACTGGCTCTATAGTATATTATCCCATACCATTGTCTTTGATCTTAACCTCTTTAGCAATGTCTTCCATCTTGGTCGTGGATGCTACATCTATGTTCTTAGTGGAAGATTCTCTATTATTGGGAACAAGTTTATCAACACTCTCTTTCAAGGTATTACAAGTTGTATACAGATCAGCTGGAATCATCACCTCTACTCCTTCATAAGGAAATTTCAAACACTGATGGAATGTAGAGGGAATGGATTTCATTTCATGTATCTAGGGTCTCCCTAGAAGGATATTGTAATCCAAAGGTAGATAAAGAACTTGACATATAGCATCTCTGATGGCAGGACCTGCTCTGATAGGTAAGACAATAGTTCCTTTAGAAGATATTTCTTGCTCATCATATGCTTTAATAGTTATCTTCTTCTTGGGTTCAATGGCCATTTCTGAAAATCCCAATTGTGTAATCAAGCTGAAAGAACAAATGTTTAGGCCAGCGCCCCCATCTATCAACACATGTTTGACACAATGATTTTGGATCAAGACTTCAATATGCAAGGGCTGGTTATGCAGATGACTCAAGGAATTATCATCTTCCTCTAAAAAGGAAATGTACTGTGGAGACATAAGATGACCAACCATAGTCTGGAATCTATCTAAATCAAGGTCATCAAGAACATTGGGTCTGAGCAAAGCTTTGTCTAGAATGGCTCTATGAGCTGGAGATATTCGAAGCAACTCAAACATGGAGATTTTAGCATTTGTTTGCTGGAGTTGTTGGACAATACTGTATGAAGTAGGCCTCGTGTCTTTAGGATTTGAAGATTTAGATGTAGCCTTCTGTTTAGAAGCAGATGAAAGATTGAAAGGCACCTTAGGGACATTGGATGAATCTGGTATTTGTCCTTGTAGGTGTGCCTGAGCTTGTGATCGAGTAACTGCATTAGCTGATTGATTTTCTTTATCTCTTCTTATAATTGTAATAACATTGCAACGCTCAGATAGACACGGTTCAACCATATTGATGACAACGTTGTTTCTAGAGTATGCATAATTGACTTTAGCACCCATATTAGGCTGAGAAGAAGAATCTTCTTTACCATGTTTAGGAAATGGTTCTGTGAATGTTGTATGATCATTATTATTCTTATGATTGTCAATCCTGATGTCACCATTATCAGTTTTGTCTTGTATAATGTGCTTCAAGCGAACACAGTTATTAGTATTATGACCTTTATTGTGATGGAATTCACAGAAATCATTCTCTCTCCACCATTTCGGTTTAGGTTCCGAATCAAAGACTTTAATCTTAGGCAAGTAGATAATTTTGTTTTCCAATAGAGTTTTCATGGTAGATTCCAAGGATTCTCCAAGAGGAGTGAATTTGTGATTAGGATCTGTAGCCCAAGGTTTGTAATCAGATGACTTTTTGTTGGACTTTGTGGCTTTAGCTTCGGAAGCTTTGATGGCTTGGGTGCCAATAATGAGATTGAAAGTAGGTGCCTTAGATGAGGCACATATATTATCAACAACACCATCTGTGACAATGCCTTTATTCTTGTTCCAGTTTTTGTTCTTGTCCTTAGAACTAGATACAAATTCATGCTTGTCTTTTTGAAGTGTGATGTCTCCTTTTTTCACAAGTACCTTCTCAATTTTGATCGCATTATCTACCATCTTGTCAAAAGATGTATGATTTTGCATTTGTAAAGGGTAGTTGATTTCTAGAACAAGATTGTTGATGAAGATTTCCAACTTCTCAGTTTCGGGAATGGGTCTAGCATATAGAGAAAATTTCTTCCTCCACCTCTTGAGAAATGTTAGGAATGGGTCTCCTGGATACTGTTTCAGATTGCAAATGTTGATCATGGTGACCGGATGTTGAATATTGTAGGAGTATTGTTGATAGAATAGTTTGATTAACTCCTCAAAAGTTTTGATAGTAGGAGGCATTCTAGAGAACCAATGAATGGTTGCTCCTCCCAGAGATAAAGACACACTAAGTAGGTTGGTTCATGCATAAACTCCATAGATTGAGTACAAAATTCTCTGACATGATCTTAGGGGTCAGATTTTCCATTATACTTATCATATTTAGGCATCTCCACTCTTTTAGGGAATGGCGGCATGTACAAGTCTTTATCAAATGGAAAAGGGCATAGAGCTTCCATGGAGAACTCCTTAGGCTCCTTTTCTTTTTCAAGTTTGTTAAGTTTGACTTGCATGGCATGCATCTATTTCATCATAGCCATGATAGGAGTTTCTTCCTCATGTGTAATGATATCTTCCACATTAAATTTTGGAGGAAATTTAGCTCCTTGATGAGCTAACTCTAGAAAGTATGCCTCTCTATCTTCTTTCAAGAAATGCCTCATCATTTTCTTGAAGTCATCATCATTTTGATATCGAGCAATTTCAGAAGGTGTAGGTTCTTGATCCACACCATGTTGAGAATGGTGTCCTTGAGACCCATGTTGTGTCCCTCCATGAGACATGTTAGGAGTTTTAGGGCTCCCTGGATTAGATTGAGGAGGGTTTTGTTGATTACCTCCGTGAGTTGATGGAGGGGGTATGTGACCAGTTTTCAATCAAAATTTTTCAAGACCGTCATCTTCGTAAAGACCAGAATTGTAGAGTTTCTCAAGAGTGGGACCCTTGTGAATAGTCAAAGGTGCGGTGCTAAGTGCTTCTCCAGATTTCTTGTGTGATGAATCTCTAGTTTCCACCATTAACCTTGGGTGAAGCAAAAGAATGAGATGAAGACAACTGAAGAATGAATTGATTCTAGAAGATCGAATGATGCAACCTTGTCAAGATTGAAGTGATTAAAGATTAGATCAGATGTAAATGAAGGATACTGTGCCATAGTAGTGTGGGTAGACGCCCAACAGATGGCGGTCACGAGCTCACAACACTTAGCCGTTTAGCAAGAAGACTGAATTTGAAGATAATGTTGACAAGGTTTTTGACACAAGATGAAAAAGACTCAAATCGATAACCCAGAAGGCAAGATCAGACTCAAAGGCCCACTTGAGGAAAAATGAATGAATTTGTTCTAGTTTCTGCTATGTTCCTGACACAGTGATTTGTTCAATAGATTCTAGAAATAGGCTGTAAGAACTAAGTTTCTGACAATTCTGACCACTTTCTAGCAATTTTTCTCAAATGACTTTCTGCAGGATCGTACGACAGTGGGTATGTTGTGAAATGACAATTGAAAAAATCATACGATAGTTGCAAAACTTGCATGACAATTGATAGTAGATTTTTGACTTATGTTCTTGATTGGTGGCAAAACTCGTATGACACTATACAAGCTATCATACAACAATACAGTGGTTCTGAAATGACACTTGCCAAAACTCATACAACTTTCTAACCTGATGGGATGACTTTTGACTCTAGAAAGGATTTTTACTTAAGATTTTGCAAATTTTTGGTTTTCAATTTCAGATTGTTCACAAATTTCTCTATCCAGGTTTGAAGATTATTCTGAGATCATTCATTTTCGGTAGCCAAATAGATAAACAAGCACATAAAACATCAAGAAAGTGATTCCAAGCACGTTTGAAAATAATGAATAGGGGACAAAGAAACCCTACGCATGAACAATCAAGTGACTAAATGTGCTAATCCCTAGGAGTGCTAATTGTGTATATTCCAAAAAGTTTTTCAATAATGCACATATTCCTAGAAAAATGAATATTTGGCCTCACTAGGGTTTGTAGTAATGGTCTAACTCTGCAAATTTTATGATCTCAAGAGGGCGAACTCCAATCTAGGTGCATCAGGGTTTTGACACAGTCCAAGAAATTAATCAATCAGGAGCTGCTAGGGAGATCTGACAGCCCAACAAGAGACCACATCTATGAAGATTTCCTCCATAAGGACATTTATATAGCGGCTACTACTACCACAGAGAAAATGGCTATTACCGCTTGAGGTTCCATCCACGTGGTTGACCCAATTAAGGGAATGTCCACTATGGTTAACCCTCTCTAAAGGTGACTCACAAAAGATACCACATGGAGATTGGTTCCAGATTCAAGGATTTGAGTTTTTGATACTACCCAAAAAGGGAGTAGAGCATAGTCCTCTAGCCTTTTCACTTTTAACCAAAACAGAGCAGACAGATTAATCTAACACGCTAAGACCAAGATTATCTCACAAAGATCTATGATGTCCATCGCTTATGATCTATCAACCTCTCTGGAGAGAGAATGTATCAATCAAAAGTTGAAGACACATGAATCTAGTAGAACGTGAGACTCTCTCAGTAACCTCCCTACCTACAAGGGGATCTGTCATCAAGAAGAGCTTTGCATGCATGAACAAGTGAAAGAAGCCCACTCTCTCAAGATCATCCGAAAATAGTGTTCATAGGGCCTATTTACTATGTGTAACAGATATGAAGAAAGAAAATCTATGTTCGTTTTATAGCCCAAAATGAAGTCTGTGATATGAAAGCAAGAAAATCACACAAGCTTGACACGTGAGAGTTCATTTTAACCCAAATCAAAATGTTATCAGCTTGAGAAGAATACCTAAATTCCTCACAATGCGCTTAGTAGATTTTTACCTATTTTAGCAATTTAGTTGCACTTTTTTCAATTAGATTCAACAAGTATCAGTAAAAAATAGAAGATTTCAATTGTTAGGGTTAGCTATTAGACCAAATCTAAAAAACTGCCAAAAATGTTGAAATGACAATTGAATTTTGGAGTCAAAACTCGTACGATAGTGGGTTACCTCTCAAATGACAGTCTGGAAACTCATACGACTATGGGTGTCTTCTCATATGACAATCGGGCTTCCAAACGATAGTGTGTACTCTCTGATATGAGTCTTGAAATCTGAACCTGTCATATGACAATGGGTATCTCCTGAAACAACTTTTTGACAAAAGTCGTACGAAAAATGTACAGATAGAAAATAAAAATTGTAGTTTTAACCAGAAAATGAGAAGAAATTCATAGAAATTCATAGAAAGGTGATGGAAACCCATTTTAGGGCCCCACAGTGGGCGCGATAAATGTGTGTGTGAATTTTGTACCTAGCTATAGACACAACACTTCAGTAAAACATTAGAGGTTAGCCAAAAACCAAAATCATGCAATGAAATGGAAACTAAACTAACTAGGTGATTTATTGCCTTCTAGTAGGTGCGAGTATGATACTCTCAGATCAGACCGAGACCAATGACAATGCAAAACCTAAACGAAGGATTTGAATGCAAAGAACGAAAGACTATGAATGCAAATTAAGCTATATTTTTGGTATTTTCTTTGCAATAATATGGAAAATTGTACGAAATTAATCTAGAATGAATGAAATTGAAATGCAGATTTGATCTAAAAATGCTATGAATGAGTATGAAACTATGAATATGAAACTATGTAAAAGCTAAATGATCAACTATGAAAGATCTCACAAATTGCCTGTCGCAAATGCTCAATCCTTCAATCGCCAATTCGCCAGAGTAATTGTGCAAATTTGAGTTTATAATTATGAAGAGCTGAGCCTTGTTTTTATAGAAATCCAAGGCTTTGAGGATCAGGAGAAAAGCCATAAATCACTCTTGATAAACTCAAGTTGATTTTTGAGTTATCGGGAAATTAGAGATAATGAACTCATAAAATCATGCAAGAACAACTTTTTAACTCAAATCAAAAGTTTAGATCAGCTTTGAACTCAAAATAGAATGTTGAGTTTCCAAAAGTTAACAACTTTGCTTTGATTTCCTGATTTTGAGTTTAACTGCTCTTTGAATGTGCACAATTAATTATGAATTAATTAAATAAATAAAGTGATTTATCCTCAACTTAACTGATTTTTGAATTAAAACAATTGATTTATGGGTTAATCAATTATTAAATCAAACTTTATTCAAAAACTATATTATTAAATATTGACAACTGACTTTAATTAATTAAATAGGAATTTAATCAATTAGTCATAAGATTTTAGATTTATTGTCAAAATTAAATAATACAATTTAGGAATAATTTAATTCAATTCAATTAAATAATTAAGTGGCAGTATTAAATCTAATTAATTAAATATTTAGAATATTCAATTAATCAACTTTAGGATAAATAAGATTTATCACCAAATAATTATTAAATTAAGAATAATTATGATAAATTAGGAATATTACTAGAAATATTCCTCGATGCAGAATTTAGGATAATCAATTAGGATTCGATAATGTGCAGATGTGCCTTAAGTTAGGACTTTTGTATCAATTTATTTGAATTGAAGATGTAGGAGGTTAATGAACCTATAGCCCATTTTGGGGGTATTACATTAGTCATGTCTAGACACAATTCTTTGATAACTTAAGCTCAAGGATATCACTTATGGGTTACATAATAGTATTTCAATGCTCAAACATTTTATTTCTTGTATCAATTCAGAATCATAGACTTGTGATCTTTTGGAGGTACTCCCTTCTTAAGTTGTTTCAAAAGTGGAATTGATGGAGAAATAATTAGAGTACTTTTAGGAAGGAGTCTCATTTTCTTATTTAATATACTTAAACAACTTGTATCTCCTTCTCATTATATATTATGATAATTATTAGAGAAGGATTTGAACAAATTTCCTCCTAAATGTACTTAAACATTGTAATTGTTTTTTGAATTTAGTCCAATCATATTTTCTTGGCTTGTATTATATACAAAGGTTATTAATATAAAATTGTTCATGTTTTCTATAGTTTTCAAATTATTTCTAGTTATCTTAATGTCCCATTTTGAAGTGGTTGAGATATGTTGGGAGGATTAGGAAGTAAAATTTATTTTTGATTTTGGAATCATCTCTATTCATAGTATTGCTAGTTAAACATAGGTTGAGGAATTCATTTTTGTTGAGGTTTGGAAGTTCATTGTGAGTTGGTCTATGGTTGATTATTTGAGTATTTGGGGGGCTAAGAATATGGTCCTTATTGTTATGAAAGTTGTTGAATAGACTAAAGTGTAATCTATTGATTACAAAACCAATTTATGTGACCTCACACAGAAAAATAATTGAAGTATTTATTGTAAGGAAAACCATTGTCTTACCTTTGTCCTACATTAGTTAAGATTTTCTTTAAATTGAATACTCTTTTTCTTATATAATTTTTTTATCATAGGGATTAAGTCACATTGATCAATGGAGTGAGTTTCCTCACAAATTCTACAAGCATCTAGTTTCTCTAGAGGACAATCATGAAGAACATGTGTATCCCTACATCTCAAGAGATATATAACAAGAAGTTTTTTGATCTTATATTTTTCTAATATTCCATCCAAAGCTATGTTTAAATGTACCAAGGTTTTTTCTTAGGTTTACAAATTCATCCATCTACTATCCTACGTCACCATTTCATTTTTCCCATTTAATTACTTTATCCCATCCCTAATTTGAGAGTAATTTCTATGGATTTTTCCAATTTCTAGGATCCTTAATTTGTTCACATCCTCTCTTCCCATTAATTTGAAATCCTTCTCAATATTTATGATCTATTCATCTTAAAAATATAGTTTTTATCAACTCTAGATTGAGCCTAATCCCACAATATTCAAAGACAAAGATAAATCTATGAAAATAATCTTCCATGGTATCATTCTCTCATTTTTTCCATTCTAAAGAATTCTTATTTATGATATTGTATCCTACAATAATGCTAATATTTATTTAAAAAATTGTGATCACATAATCTCATAAACCCAATTCATGTTTGAATCATTAATAATGGACTAAAATAATTCTCATTTATAATTATTAGTAACATAATCATTTATTTGACAAAGAAATTTGAAGTCAAACAAGAACTGTCTAGGTCGCTTAAAGGTAGACAATATAGACAATGATATTTTTTTATAGAAGTCTTCTCATGTAGATTAGTGTTATGGGGCAAGTAGAGGTTATATCTATGTGATTATATATACTTTCTGCATTATATCCTATCACCCATGTTTTCCAATCGAAGCATTTTCTAGGTTTTATTGATCTTGGAGTATCTTGAGAACTACTTATTTGAGATTTGATCTCAAGGATTTGTTCCAAAATTTGTTGAATTGAGTGTTTATCTTAGGGCACAATTCCAAGGATTTAGTTGGCAATAATTATGATTCTCCTTCTTTGATTGCTTCTTTCCTAATCTCATTTTCACTACCTAAAATTTTCTCTTAGAATTCTGGAAAATAAATCTTCCTCTAGGGCCTCTTTGTTATTCATACATCAAAAATAAAATTAACTATAAAAGACTATTAATAGGTAGTTTTCTTTTTAAACTAACATGTTATGGAAAATTTCCTATTAGATTTTATTTACTTCAATTATCCCATAAAATCTTTGTCTATTGTCATTATAGATGAATTTTCATTAAGAAAAAAATACAATTCCTTAATAGGAATTTCCTATAAACCCTCAAAAATCAATTCAAACAAAACATTTGTAATAACACGTATACTCGCGAATAATAGCTCCAAAGAATGATGAAGTTCTTTGAACCTCCACTTTGATTGAAATCATGTCAATTTGAGGTGGCCTTCATGTCTTTTTGCAATAGGAAATATAAGCCTTTGCATTAACATCTCTTCTATCCGAAAATAAAACTAACTAAATTTTAAGAAATCTTACATTATTGATATCAAAGAAAATATAGTTTAAATACATTATTAGTTTTATATTTTTACTTTAAAGTATATACAATAAATAAAAATAAAATCTAAACAAAACATATACCATATACTAAATGATTATTATAGATTATGCACAAACTACTAAAAAAATAAATTCTAAATGTAAAATTGTTCAAATTTTAACAATTGCTAAAATGAATTTAATCTAGAAATACCACAAAGATAATCCTCCCTCTTTGGATTAAGTGGGTCCTTGCCCCTCTTCAAAATTTACTAACAATTTATTAAATGAAATTTACAGAATAATCAATTTCTCACTAATTAAGAAAAAGAAGTATTATAAAGCTTTAAAACATATATTGTCTTGTTGTTATTACTTTCTAAATTTATCTTAAAGTTATCTTACTTTGTGCAATAGAACATCAAAACTAGCTTCTCTAAAATTATTCAATAGCCAAAGAATCGAGCATGCACACTTATTCTTATGTTATAAAGGGTGTTGTAATTCAGATTCCTAATAAACAAAAAACTAGTTCTTATTACCTCATCTAATCTTGGCCATCTTCATGTATATTCTCATATTGATGACCTTAGATTCCTAATAAACAATAACTAGTTATTGTTACCTCCTCTATCTTGACCTCATTATGCAAGAGTCAAGATCTTCATTGTATATTCTCATATCGACTACTTTAAATGATCATTCATTCCAACTTTTCTGGAAATAAGTGTGGGAGAGTGAACATATACTCATAATTTTGATCAGATTGAATATTTTCTTTTGAAAACATTGGATTGGTGTAATCTACCAACTCATATCCACCCTATCCTTGTAGTTTTGTTTTTTTTCACTTTATTTCTCAAAATAGAGCATGATGATAGTACCACAAATTATAATACACCTTCAAAATCTATTACATTGAAAAATAATTAGTCAAAATCAAGATAGTAGTCCTATCTATATTTGATTGGGAGATGCTAAGGAGCTGTCCAAATATTTAGGAGCTAATTATGGATGATTGATTTGAATTAGAGTACTTTAAATTTTATGTTATCTAGAAAGAACTCAAAATAAGCTTCATCTTCAATGTTGTATCTTATTATTCTATGACTCGAAACTTTCTATTTAATGATTATTTATTCTCTATATATACAAAAATGTTACATTTATATAAAAATAAATAAAGTACCATCAACTATAAAGACTTAAAAAGTAGACCCAATATGTATCCTATAATTTACTCTAAATAAGTCATAAATTTTGAAACATACATCTAAATCTACTTTAAAGCTATTCCATGAAAGACAAAAGGATGTTACTTTTTGACTTAAAATGAGATAGTTTAAGGTCTGCAACTTCAGTACAACACTTAAATCTCATTGTTTACTCAAATAATTTGAAGTACACTTGATAAACTATGTCAATAGAATATGAATGTGCTTATATACAACCATCTTAAAAAAGAGTGATCAACATCAACAATTTTTATTCCCTCTAATCTAATTTCTTTTAATCAACACTCTGAATTCTTAAATTTTGATGAATGTGAAACCTCCCATAATGATTTATTTTTATAAAGATGACAGACTAGATTATTTATATGTCAACAATTTCACTGCTAAACTATATTTCTATGTGATGTACTATGACCAAAAATGGGCAATTATGATGTGAATCCTCCCATAATGATTTATTTTATTTTATAAAGATGGCAGACTAGATTATTTATATGTAAACAATTTCACTGCTAAACTATATTTGTATATGATGTACCATGACCAAAATGGGCAATTCATTTCAGAGCATGTGGGAGTACTTCACCATGATATATATTTGTATGTGATGTACCATGATATATATTTAATGATAAATTCCTTGTTTGAGATCAGAAAGTTGGGGTGTCTAGTCTTTTCTCAAGAATGTACACTGTACTTTAAAGTTTATGGGCCATATGTTGAAGAATCATCTAAATATGCCTGAAAATCTACCTTGGAGCTTGATTTATCAATGTGGGGTATGAATTTCAAGCTGTTTGTACAGTGTATAAAGCTGCCTTCTTTGCAATTATGAAAACAAGAAACATTTCGAGTGTATGCCAAACATGACACAGTAAGTTTTGGGACCTGCAAAATTTAAGATTTTTTTTGTTTTTTTGTTCATGGTGGAGGCTCAGAGACTGACGACTGGTACAGAGTTTATGCTTACTGACTGCAAAATCTGTTTCTTAGTGGGTGTTCTTAGTTCTATGTTTTGTATGATTTCTTTAATGACTTGATTGGCTGCCATTATTTTATAATTCAAATTGAGAATAAATCAGATTTGGCCAAATAAGAAGATATTGAATAAATTATATATGCAAAGTTATGTTTTTCGAAGAATTGTACTTAGTTTGCAATTATGTAAGGGTCAAAAGTATGTATATTGCAATGTTTCCTTCTATTTTAGATTTTACCTGCCAACCAAATAGTAGGGCTTAAGGGAAGGGCATGGGAAGGTGGTGCCTATGATACCATCATAATGTATTTTAATATTGTATTTTATAAATGTAATTTACAAAATATGCTATGGAGTCTGTGTATTGTGGTGGTCTTATAGTCATTTGTAGGGGAAGGTGTGGGGCTG
>BSBK01010444.1:0-120000 GCA_027943335.1 Chamaecyparis obtusa
CAAACAATCGGTAGCATTCATAGGGTGCAATTTTATTTTTGATATCATAAGTATTTGTCTTAACAAGGTTGCTTTTGCCCTTGTTTCAAGTGTTTGAAGACATGTTTGATCCTCTACTGTTTGCAAACCTGTCCAAATGCTGTTAAATTTGTGATTGACATCAGACATTCTCACCCTCACATTCGAAAACTTGAAATTAGACCTTAAAAAAATCAAAATTTTGCACAAACTGGTCAAGATCAACATCAGTATCGCATTTGTCCATTCTTGGTGAGAAAGATTATCTCTAGAATTGTTAGTCACATTCTTGGAGAATTTTAGTACTCTTATTGTCCAAATCACTTTCATTTATCTCAATTTCAATTATATTTTGGCCTAGTCCAACCTCCTGATTCAAAAGTGCAAGGATATTCATCCTTTGATTTGAAGCACCTCTTTGATAGTGTTGGTAAAGCCCCTTTTATTTCTATCTTTTCATTTCTCTTTGGACAATAGAGAACTTTGATTATCCTAGTTTGGTGTTGACATTTTTTGAGGTCATCTTTATCACCAAGGTCTTCTATTTTCAGTCTTCCTTGGTCAGTCCAGATCTTAGATCCTAGGTGTTGTCATGTTGCTCAACATCTCAATGAACGTTATGGTATCAATTGCACAAGATGGCTCTTAGTCTTCTTCTTTCTTCTCCATTTCCCATGTTCTTCTAAAGTCTTTTATTCCCATGAGAAATTCTTCTTCTTCTTCTTATTCTTTTCCTCTTATTATCTAGTCTACCTTCTTCTATTCATCTATTCATTTTTTTCCACGCTTGATTTCTTCTCTTCTACAACCATGAATCTTGACTATCTAGCTTTGGAACCTTTATTAAGAATAGATGATCTTGAGCTCATTGACATATTTGAAAAGTGTTGTTCCTCCAAAATTCTCATGAGTGATGAATTTATAGCAAAAATAAAAGAAAAGATGATTAAATCAGATGCCTTTGCTAGAATCATAAACATGATCATATCACGATCTTCTTCTTCCAAACATTCTTCATCATCTAAATCTTCTCATTCTTCTTCACCTTCCAAGTCTTATCATGACTCTTCCAAACATCATTCTCATTCTTCATCTTCTAAGTCTTATCATGATTCTTCTAAACACTATTCACATTCTTCATCTTCCAAATCTTATCATGACTCTTCTAAACATCATTCGAATTCCTCATTATCCAAGTATTCTTCTTCCACTAGGTCTTCATTTTCCTCTTCTTCAAGATCTCATTCTTCTTCTACTTCTCCAAGAGTCTTACTTCTCTTCAGAAGACATACCATAAAGAGCAACATGATAGTCCTTGTGATGTCTCTTCCACAAAGAGTGACACACCTACCTTGATGACTATGATGACTATGATGACTATGATGATGGACAATGTAGCAATACTTATGACAACTCTATTCCTAAGAGTCCTCCTCGTCGTGTGCTTAGGCTTACTAAAGGGTCATCCTATTGGATAGATTGTGATGGTGATCCATATGATTCTGACTTTGAGAGAAATTATGATATTTGTTGTGAACAATATGATACATCTACTTCTATTGAGGAAGAGAAAGCTTTCCGTGCTGATTATAAATGAAGATACTATGAGCATGTCTTGTCTAAAAACTCTCATGCTGAAAATAAAGATTACACTCTCCAGCAAGATCATGTTAATGTTGAACCTTTGTCTTGTGATGGTCCCCTTCCATCCTCTACTTCCTCCAATACCCACACACTTCCTAAAGCTTCTGAGTCATCCAAATCTTTCACAAATCCTTCATCCAACAAAGATCCTAAGACTTTCCATGCGGTTCCCTATAGTTATCCTCAAGGGCCACCTCTTAAAGATACTCAAGATAACCTTCACTTGGCTGCAAATACTTTCAATAATGCTAAACCTAAAGAGCCTAAGCCTTTATGCGCTATAATGCCTACTTTAGCTAGTCCTTCACCATCTCTTCCAAAGTCTTCCATACAAATCCAACCTACTTCCTTGTCCTTAGAAGTGGCTCCATGTCAAGAAGACTAAAAATGATAAAGAAAAGAATATAAAAAAAGATCAAGATCAAGAACCCTCCATGTCATCCAATCCTTTTCATGATGTCTCTGATCCGCTTCATGGTTCTTTTGATCCTCTACGCTCTTTCGCATTCATTCCACCATCTCCTAAGCAAGATCAAGCTACTACTTACACTATTGAGCTTATTGACAATCAAAATAACCTTACTACGCTTGCGCTTTCTAAAGATGATACTTCCATTAATGTTATTAAAAATGGTTGTTATTACTTCCAATGTTAAGCCTATTGAAAATCCAAAGCAAAATGATACGCTTACGCTATCCAAAGCTCCTTGTCAAGATCAAAGTCTTCCATCTTCTTGTTCTACCACTCCATGCTCACTTCCACTTTCTACTCTTCCTAAATCTTCGCAAGCTTTGAATGATCCTGTCAACGAAGTTGCTCCTATTCAAGATGTTCATGATACTATTGAAAATCCTAATGCTCACTCTAAAGATGCTGATGTCCTTGGTTGTCATATAGATGCTGATGAACTTAATGATTATCCTTTTGCATCTTCCACGTCCATCCTTGGACCCCCTCCATCAATGCTAAGGGCTTCACGTCTACCTTCCATATTGGGTCCTTATATCCCTTCACTTTCCCCTCCTAACTCTCCTAATTCATCATCCATCTTGGGTCCTTATGTCCCTTCACTTTCCCCTCCTAACTCTCCTAATTCATCATCCATCTTGGGTCCTTACATCCCTCCATCTCCTATCTTTCCTCAAGATCAACATAGATACATACCCTTGAATCCTTTTCATCCACCCACCCATCTAAACCAGTCGTATTATCTTTCTTCTTCCACAATTCCCAAGTCTTTTGGAAGTAACTTGAATGTTCAATACAAGAAAAAGAAGCAATACAAGAATCCATCAAAAAAAGAAGATCACCATGTCCCCTCTAATCGACATGGATATATAAAGTCAAAAGAGATATCTAAGAAGAAAAATACAAGACAAGTATGGGTTCCAAAACTCATCATTGAAGATATTCTCTCTAAATTATCAAAAGGAAATGAAAATCCTAAGGCTATATGGATTCCAAAATCTCTCTTGAAAGAGTCTCATGTTGAACAAAAAGTGAAATTGACATTCAAGCTTCCAAAGACTTCCACTTCATCTTCTTCCAAAAACATTCTTTCATTTCATGCACCTGAACCACAACCTCTGCTAAACATTTGCCATATTCCTTCTCGTATTCCTCCACTCACATTTGAGAATTATAACAAGCACACCAATCCTCTTTTCGAAGAGTCAGATAGCAATAATGAACCAGAATATGATTCACACTTGGACTAGAATATGGTTCATGTTTCCTCCATCCTCTCGCCACCCTTCAAGGTGTGTATTGATGTTGATCTTACCTTTTCTTTCCATCTACCTTTTCACATTCCTTCCATTCATTATCCTTCTACCTTCTATCATTTTTTCCTCATTTGCCTATTCCTCATGCATTTTCCTTTCCCTATCAGCATCTTTGAGCATATCATTTTGGATCCTTGGTATATCAATGATTTATCCTTTCGAGGAGCATTACCTAAAAGCTTGCTTTCTTCCGAAAAAGATAAAATTTTAAAAAAAAATAGAAAAAATTCAAAAAGAAAGAAAAAATAATAATTTGAAAATGTGCCATGGTGAAAACCTGGAAACAGGAACCTTGGTAGCAAAAGTAAAGAGAAATAAATTCATCCTATGGTGAAAACCACTCTCTTGTGGCGCCTTGGATAAGTACTGTGATGAAAAGCTGACAATCAGGCATCATGCGTAGTTCTTCTACATATTTCATCCATTCCATCTTTCATCTTTGATCTTGACAATGTTGACCTATACTTGAACATTTGGCTATCTTGTGAGCTATCTTACGATGATCTTGCTTTCATTCATGTTTAGCCTTCATATTCATTTTCCTTCATTCTAGCCTTTTGCTATCCTTTTCCCCTTTGGTCTTGATCTAATAAAATAAAATAAAAAGTAAAACACGATGCTATGAAGTCCCTTGACATGTCTACTCCTTTGGACTGCGTTCCTTCCTTCTTTTTCATTACACTTTTGAGGCTTATCCTATGCTATCCTTTCATTGCTTGTCCAAATGCGCTTTACATGACAACAATTTTTTTCCCTAGCCTGGGTACTCTTGAGGAGTTTGACCTTGAGGATTTCTTCCCTTCACTCTCCTTCATTCTCATGTCTTCCATCTCTTTCACCAGCTTGGTGATCCCTCTTGTCCCTCACCTTCCTAGACATTGGGACTACATGATGTGATCTTGCTTCGGAGTTTGATGCCCATTTCTATCTGGGGGCATCATTTGTACCTATTTATTGGTCTTGAAAAAATTCCAAAAAAATTTGATATATGATGCTGAAAAAATCCTAAAAAGCATAAAAAGTCCTGAAAAAATACAAAAAAATCAAAAAATTCAAAAAATAGAAAAAGTGCCTTGGTGAAAACCTAGCAATAGGCGCCTCGGTAGCAAAAATCCAAAAAAAATTGAAAAAAGAAAAATTGCAATAAATCCAAGTGGTGAAAACCTAGAAATAGGCGCTACTTGAGGCCTTTGCACCCTTATTTGTTAGCATGCATCCTTGACACTTAGCTATTTCTCGTCATGCCTTGACCTTATTTGACTTGGTCTGGAATTGGTCTTTATCTTTGTCTAGGGGGCATAACTGTTAGCATGGGTCCTTTAGGTGCGTTTGTCTCTAGGGGCATTTCACAAACAGGTGTTTTTTCAACACCACCCCAAATAGTGTTTTTCAACACTACCCTTGCGTCGAGTGTTTCTTAACACTTATCAGGTGTCTTACCCAACAGTCTCGTATGATGCGATATTTCCCATTTGCAGATAAGATACTCAGAATTTGACTCTATGACCAACACACACGCACTTAAACAATCAACTCGATAACGACATGATAACTTTATTTTTCTTTGTGTGCTGTCTATGAGGATTTCTTTGATGAGTGATCTCTCCCTAAGAAGTTTTCGATGATGCATAGCTAGAAGACTGAGGGAATGAGAACATGTTTTCTTTCTTTATCTGCTTGTGGGTATATTTTGTTGATCCTAACTATCATGAGCATTTATGCTGGTCCTACTTGACACTATGGATTGACAAGGTATTATCCTTGACTGTTTTGCGAGTGCATGCTTTTAGCTATCCTAACTTTCATGTGTCTTGATACAAGCATAATCTCGCTATAACAAATTTAGGTGATCTCACTGCATTAGTCATCTTGACCTATATGTCTTTGATGCCTAGGTGAGATTCCCACATCTCTATCTGATAAAGATCATATTCATATCCACATAGTTACGCTAGTGTGCATTGTATGATCTTACGATGCTACCAATAAACGCTCGATGATGATAATTAGATGTCTATAAGCGTTGTGACCTTGCAAGTCAACCACTTTCATAGTACCTTGCATTTTTAGGGTCATGTTAGATTAGTTTGCACTTTGCATATGGAGAGAGCTCTCCTTTTTTCATCTTACGCAGACTAGTTGGTCAACTGTGCTCATTTTTTTATTCTTCTTGATCATATCTTTCATTTCTGGTCTTTCATATCACATAATTTTCTATCCATTTTCGGACTCGAAATCAAAATCTGAGTCGCGTTTCATGTCGCAAGATTTGTAAAATTGCTCTCAGCTAGAGCTATAAACTCATGACCTTGCTAGTCAACCACACAATGAGAGATTCGAAATGAATGCAATGATATGCAAATCTATATGAGAATGCAAATTAATCTTGTGAGAATGAAGATACAATTAAGCTATGAAAATAGAAATGAAAGAGTTACAAACCCTCTAATTAAACTATGTGAGATTAATCTAAAACATGAAAGGAAATGATACCATGATGATGCAACTATGATACAAGCTAGGATGTGATGTAGATGCAAAATGAATGCCAATGATGCTCCAAATCTTCAAAACTTGATGCAAGAATATCTCCAAAAGCTTCAATGACGTAGAAAACCTGTAGCATAATAATAGCATAAAAGATAATGGATATATGCAAATGGAGGAGAGAGCTCTCCTTTTATAAGAAATGCAAAGAAATGGACCATTGAGATTAAGAGGCAAAAAGTCTTAATCAGCGGTGGAGTTTGAAAGAGGAGCAATCCATGTGCACAAGTATCCTCCAATGAGAGTGAAGTGTTGACTTTTGAGCCTCATGTGAGACAAAAAGTGCTTTTTTCCTTTTTGTTAAATAAGAATAATGCTTTATTTGTGCAACTTAGGATAAGAGGAAAGTGGGGCTTTTTATTTAATCAAAAGGGGAGGAAATATTCCTTTTAATCAAATAAAGGCTTAGAATAAATGATTAGCCCATAGGATAAAAATCCAATATATGATCGAAATTAAGATTTGATCAAGAAATTGATAATGTTGAAAATATTGATTATTGATAAAAATGATTCAGGATTGATAAATTGAATAAATGGGGCCCAAAGTCTAGGTGACCATTTTTGGGTGCATACAGTGTTTCTTTTACCATTGAGATTTCGACGTTCCTAGACCGATGCCGGATGATTCTTGTTTTTGTTGTTTTCTTCCTTATTCATCACTATTGGAGGCTTGTTCATATATATCTTAAGATGTTTATATTTGTATCTTGTATCATTGTATCAAATGTGAGGTCTTTCAGGATATTGTATATGTACTTTGTACTTAGATTATTTTTACATACCTTACGACTTGTGCAGTGGATGTGAGTTATCATGTATACCTTATGGTTCAGTTGTATTTGGGTATTCTTTTATGAGATGACATAATTTATTTAAATGGTTATTGTTGTCATGCCCTGATAGTCTTGGACTTGATCCTTAGAACTCTGAGATTAGTTTAGATTTTCTGGATGGTTTGTTACTTGTTTTGGAACATGTTTCGGTTGAACAATTTGTTATCTAGCATCGTTAATATGCTTTATAAACTCTTGGAGAATTCAGAGTTCACTAAGTCTGATTCTCAGAATAATGGTCTAAGCATTTCAGTATGTGTTATATCAGAATTTTATCTTTTGAATTGGTTCAGATTTAGAATCTTGTAGTAAGAGATATTTCAGAAAGACTTTTCAGCTTTCAAGTTTATTTGAAATAGTTTTAGTTCCATTTTATGTGTGTATGTTTCAGAATTGGTTGGTGACAGGAATAATGATTCAGATATGTTCATTGATCAATTTGTATATATATATATTTGTTATAACATTTCATTTGTATAAATTGGTGTATGCTAATATGAAATAATTATGTGTATGTTTATATATATAGACATATAGTTGATTCTATATACGTACATATGTTTATATTAATGAATGATTATAATTATACGTATAATATTGATGATTGTTATTGATGTTAATTTCTATATGAAAGGAATTATAATAGTAATTAATATTAATATTAAGATAAATATTAATATTAATATTAATGACTATTAGTATGATCATTATGTATATGAGGTAATGGTAAGGATTAGTATTTATATTAATATTAATATAAATATCATTTTATTGTTAGTATGTTGGTAATGTTTTATTTTAAATGTTAGTTTACTTAGCAGATTTTGATGTTAATACCTATGCTAAAGTGTTAGCGAGCTTAGTGTTAGTAGATAGTTAGGAAGTTTGTTTAAACTTAACCTAAACTAAGTTAACCTAGCCTAAGTAAAGACTAAGGCATGATTTTATGTGATATTTCTAAACCTATCAAAACACTTAACCTAAACTAGCCGAGACTTAGCAGAGTATAGTGGATTGTTATGGTGGCAAACTTGGCAATTCAAGGCAGCAGGTATTGGTATGCGAGCTGTACCGAAAATGCCAAGTGTTGAGTTTTTGGTGTGAGTGGGGTTTTTTGAGATTAGCTCGCAGTAATGAGCATTTATTGTATGTCTTATCTATCATATTGCTGGGTGATGGATCGCATTTTTGGTTTCAGTTCACCATTGATGAACTTCAATTTGAAGAAAATAACGAACCCTCTGTTGAACGGGTTTCTCTGCAAAATTCTGGGAAGTTGTTAACCATGAGGGAGATTCTTGAGTTTCACCAGTTCGTTTTATCTTCACGGCATTGCATACCTCATTTCTTCTGTCGATATCGTGGTTGCATTTTCTCTGAGTTTGTTGTGAGAATTAGTTGTGAGATTTTTGTGAAGCACGGCTTTGAGGAGGACAAAGACTTCATCTGCGAGTTGGATAGGAAGCTCTGCAAGCGGTCTTTTAGTGTTCACCCTCGCATTTTCTCAAGCAGGGGCAATTTCTTAAACTTTCTCTCTCTCTCTCTCTCCTTGATTTCTTTGCTTAATCTGCATGATGTAAGGAAAATGTTAAAAAGTCTTTTGGAATAGTTTTGTGAATGAAATTATTGTGTGATGAAAGTAACTGTGAAGGTGTAGTTGGATTGTAAACTTGTTTTCATATATCTACGGTCTTTGTTATGAAGTTTCCATTTATAGTTAAACGTGGGTACTTGTGATCTTGAAACATAAAGAGATTTCTGTCATAGAAATACTGTGAAGAGTCATAGCTTCAGTGTGATGAGTCTTTGTTTATTTTGTGACCGTCTCGAGCTTCATCCTGTAGCATTCTCTGTCATAATAAAAAGTTCATTAAGGGTTGTGAAGTAAGTCTTCTACGTCGTCTCTGGCTCATTTTTTATTGGATTTAGTAGAATAATAAGGTTTGTCGAAAACCCATCTGCTAATTTTGAGAGAAAAGTGTTCAGAGGATTATTGGGTTGTGTCTGTCACTATGGTTTCGGTTTATGAGCTCAATGTTGTCTTATAGAAGTATTAGGGATAGTTTTATTCTCTATCCTTTTGAATAAGCCATTTACGGCTACAATATAGTTATCATTATAAAGGAATTTCGAAGTTGTGTTTCGTATGGCTTCGGCATTGACAACATATTCCTTGGGTGAAGTACCTGTTAGTCTTTTGGGTTTTCATTATCGATTTGTATTGTTATTCATCAGTTCAGGAAAAGAGTTCATATGGAATCATTTTGCGGTTTTGAGTTTATCAAATATAGAATGCATTATTGTTATCGTCAACAGTTTCTTCTAAATTTTATAAGTGAGGTTTAGTTTTCAACAGCATCTATTACTAGTCGTTCGGTTGTTTTAGAAGGTCTCTATTTTTGTGAGCCTTCTTATAAACAGTCAACTGTGATAATATTGAGGTGAAGGGAAACAAAATGTTAATTGAGTTCGTAGTTTGTAGTTGCATAAATTACATTTATTAAACTGTGGTCGGGTCTTTGTTTTGACTGTAAATATAGTTTATTTCATGGCTTTTGTGAATAGTCGATTCTACTTGTGGCATTTAGTATGATTCTCTGTTTTATTGATGATTGTCGGTTTGTATATATATATATTTATTAATGCATATAATTATATATATGCATCGACAGTAGAATGTCGACAGTTAGCAGTTCATATTTATATATAGAGCAGCATAGTATAGTTGACTATATATATATGAATTAGATGTGTGTCGACAAAGTATTATAGACTAAATATAAATTCGATGGCATTATAGTTTCAATTGTATAAATGATGTAATATTTTGGGTGTAAACTTAGAAATAAGATTAATTTAATTTGCTTTTGGTCTTTAGACTGAAAATACAATCTTACAATTTGGTAAATTCATTTTCTAATTCTGAATTATTGAGATGTATAATTATATGTTTAGTTTGTTCTCTTGCATTCTATGATAATGGTAAAATTAGAGATTTTACTTAGCACTCTGGAATGTTATGTATGAAGTTATATGACTATATGCATGCTAGAATACATGTATGTATATATATTGCCGTGATATATACATATATGTACGTTGTCATGAATATAGGGATATGAACGTATAGATAACAGTACAGAGTGTAAAGTCTGGAATGTTATGTATGAGGTTATATGACTATATGCATGCTAGAATACATGTATGTATATATATTGCCATGATATATACATATATGTACGCTGTCGTGAATGTAGGGATATGAACTTATAGATAACAGAACAGAGTGTAAAGTATATATATAATCTGTTAAGATCAACAAACTTATTTAACTGATATCTGTAATGAGTTTTGTGGAAGATTTCTGTATATTTGAGATGGAGTCTGTTTATGGTTAGATTTATTTATAATCGTTGTAGATAAGATCCCAATGTGAATGAAATTGTTTATGGCATTTTGTATTGATGTTACTATGATGGAATAGATTATGGTTATAATTTTTGTCAGAAGATTTGATACTTGGTTAAGTATAGAATGGTAATATGGAAACATGGTTTTATATGGATTTCCAGATTGTGGATTCAATTTTATTATTGATGCAATGGAGATAACTGTTTATTGAAATGGAATTCTGTAGTTCATTCTTTTCTATAGCAATTAAATCATGTGTATTCTTAGATTATGCAAGTGTGATCCTTTAGATTGGGTGGCTGTCATGAATCGAGTAACTTGTGGTGATAGAATTATTTTGTCGGATGCCCTCCGACACTAGTCTAGATCCTTATGGGAAAGTTTATGACAGTTATTTAATCAAGTGATAATGTTAAAAATTCATGGGTTGGGTTTCATATAACAAAATAAGAACTTATGGTTTCACCTGACATATTGAATCTTACGAGTGGTTGAACGTAGATTCTTATGTTGACACCCATGAACTACTAGATCATTTCCTTGACATAATCTGTGTGAGTTTGTTTCTGCATAACTGTTTGTAAGAAATTAAGTGCTTGCTTTAATCTGGTTGAGAAAAGAAAATTTTACTTTCAGAATATCTGATATATGGATTACATGTTTATCATGCTGTTACTATATCTAACATGCAGGTTTACTGAAGGTTTTAACAACTTGGACAATGTGACTAAGCCCTGTTGTGTTTGTCGACTGTGTTTGCTTATGATTTCAGGTTCTATATATGTTTGGTAGAAGGACTTGGAAGGAAAGTCTGCCGATAGAACATTAGGGATTAGATGTAGTATGGTTCTTGGTTGTTAAATGTATCTGAATTTGATTCAATCAGTTAACAATCTGATTGTATTTGAAATTTTGTATTGTATTTAAATTAGAGTATATCCAAATACTCAGATGTAAATTATCAGATATGTAATAATGCAATATTAATACTCTTGGTATCTGGTTGTAAAGATTTTATGTAATGGAATAATATTCAAAAATAATAATAATTTCGGTGTTTATTTGAGTTTTCATTTCTTGTTAGATGGTTTGAGGTTGGGGTGTTACAATTGTACTTAATGGATTAATTTTTATTTACGTAATCTACGTCAAGGAACCCTTGAGATTTGTAATCTAGGTGTCAAGATATACTTGTGCGTATGAGTTGTAATTATATTGTATTGCTTTCGCATTGTAAAACATTGTTGTTGTTGTTGTTGTTGTTGTTGTTGTTGTTGTTGTTTGTAAACACTTAAGAAAAAAATTTATTTTGTAATCTTAGTTGCATGTTTAGGTTAACTTCTCATGGGTTCCCTAGCGGGGCATTACAATCACAATAATGTTTTTATTTATTATTCAATTATCTTTCAAAATTGCTTAATTACACTAAGTTTTAATTAATATTAAGTAGCCTAAACAAAAATTAATTATTTTAGAAATAAAACATACTATATGAAATTATTCATTTCTTACCAAAATTTTTCTTAAAAGAAAATAAATATGTAAGATCCATACTCCAATCATAATAACACAAACACGCACACCATTTGAAATATAATCAACCAAAATTAAATATTCATATATTCTCTATTAAAATAAAAGAAATTAAAAATGAAAACTACATGGTGTGTGCAACATCCATATTTTCAGAACAAATCCTTACCGAAGGAGCTAGCCTCCTCTACCTGGACCACACCCCCCATCTTTCGTTCCTGTCTAACATTCAAAACTCAATTCGACATCAGTAGGTTAGTCTCGTAATCCAAAAATTGAATTGAAATCATACATTTTCTATCATTAAAATCAAGCATATTTAACGACTTTTTTCCATTTCCTAACATGATAATCTTCAACGCATATTATTACCCACATGTCTAAAATCAAAAACAAATGATCAATATATCTATAAGCTAACCATAATGACTTGGGTCATCAACATTTGACCAAGTCAAACAATGTCACTAATTAATACTGAAATATAGGAGTCTACATAGTCGGGTTATGGCACATTATAACACCACTTTTCAATTGAAATGCTAGATTTAACATATATGCTTGCTAAATCATTCAGTATTTTAACTTTCAAATATCATGGAAATAGGACTCACCCCAATATTATAGATGTAGATCATCATCCAAGTGTCAAATCAATATCTATATTTCACAAATTTTGTGTAGGAAAATATTGTGCAAGCCAAACAAAGTGTCAAACCAACAAAAAAGAGTGATAGGTCACCAAAAGATAAAAAATAAGTGACAAAGTTCACAAATTATTCATTTCTAATTAAGTATTTATGATGCATTAGATACAAAGTTTCTATATGTTCAAGACATTCATTTCTCCACAAGCCTTATAAATATCAAGCATTATAACACCACATTTCAATTGGAATGCTATATTTGACATATATGCTTGCTAAATCATTCAGTATTTTGACTTTCAAGCATTATGGAAATACCCACTACTACATATGTAGATCATCATCCATATTTCACAAACTTTGTGTAGGCAAATATTGTGCAAGCCAAACAAAGTGTCAAATCAACAAAAAGAGAATAGGTCACCAAAAGATGAAAAATAAGTGACAAAGTTCACAAATTATTCATTTCTTTAAGTATTTGTGATGTATTAGATACATAGTTTCCATATGTTTAAGACATTCATATCTTAACAAACCTTGTAAATATTGTGCATTATAACACCATTTTTCAATTGAAATGCTAGATTTGACATATATGCTTGCTAAATCATTCAGTATTTTGACATTCAAATATCATGGAAACATAACTCACCCAAATACTACGTATGTAGATCATCATCCAAATGTCAAATCAACATCTCTATTTCACAAATGTTATGTGGGAAAATATTGTGCAAGCCAAACAAAGTGTCAAATCAACAAAAAGAAAGACATATGACCAAAAGATCAAAAATAAGTGACAAGGTTCATGAATTATTCATTATCATGTTGATTAACCAATCCAATTGTATCTATAAACAAATTTATAAATCTAGTTGAGAGATATGGCATGTAAGAAAGGAGCTTAGTATGTTAGGCCTAGAATAATTCCTGATATTAGCTTGGAGTGACTATATGTCATTCTAAGATCGTGTCAAGTCATAATTTATAATGTATCAAAGCTTGTAACATTACCAAAACATGGGATGAAGGTCAAATTAGAATAATAGTGTACATAATTGTCACAACTTGGAGTTGGATGTGATCTTATGTTGGTTTTCATTATATGCCAAGATATTACTATCAAATATATGTCAAACAACCAAATGCTAAGTTTACTAAAAAACAAATATCACAATAATTAAGATGCTCAATCTCAATGTCAATTATTCTCAAGATTTTACTATCATGTACTTTTAGAATAAGATAATTCATCATGCAAATAATTATATGTTTGTAAAACTTGGTTCACATACTTAGCCACATTATATTCACTATCTAATCTTACTTTGTCGCTTTTGTACAACTAGCACTTGCACCAAAAGAAGGTGCAATGGGTACGCCAATAAGTCATAGAGGTGAAAGCACTATTCCAAAAAATGTGCCATTGTAGAAGGAAGTGTTGTACTTAGCAACATCCACCTTGGATGATTTGAAGTTAAAGTTTAGGCAAGCTGTATATTTTGAAGGTATTACCCAAAAAAAAAATGTAACATTCAAATAAATTTGAAAATAGTAGAAAATGTATTGTTTGTAGTAACAAGCACAATATGTATCAAATAGAAACATAGGAGGAAACCAAGGTTGTTTTTTGAACAACAGTGGTTGTGGAAAAATAAGAAATCTACGCAAAGAAAATAGAGTTGTTTGCATGTCATTGGGTTGAAATAACTACATCCTGCATGCATAGTTGTTTTTTACATATTCCAACAATAGTGTCTAGGAAGAGTAGAGTTAAACTATAGATACAAGAATGAGGAGAAGAAGAGTGAGATTATGAATGATATAGCAGTAGCTATTGGAGGCTAGTTCAAGTCTCTGAATATGGCAACACTTTTGATACATGTGGTTGCGGAGGCATTGTTCTTTGTTGCGTTGAATGAAGCAATCAAGTAGGCTATTAAATTCAAAGAAAAAACAAAGAGGGCGCTTCACTTCAAGAAAGACATTGAACAATCGGTGGATCACCTCAAGAGGCTCCGTGTCATTTAGAAGAGCTCAATACAGCCCTTATGCTCAAAATCCCTATCATAAGAAATTGGTAAAGGCTACATATAAAATTTCTCAAGATGCAGAGGATACTATACAAGATTGTCAACATCCGAGGAATTTGTGGCACAAACATCTCCTACCATTCCATGTGAGCGCAAGGATAGGATGAATTTTAACCTTTCAAGTAGCCAAAGGGGAATCCTTAATTTTGTTCTCATAATATTGACATCGATAGAAAGTTTTGGGTAGATTCATATAAAGCACTCATTGAGAACTTAGCACAAACCTCTTATCTAAATATCAATAATAATTTTCAGGTCTTGAGACAAATCTACATTGACACATATTATCTTTTGAGGAAAAGAGTTAAAATAAATCTTTGGTTCCATACAAACCACTTTTCCAATGGATAGAGAAATGGTTTGCAAAAAAGACCAACAAGAGAAGAGAAGAAGGGGGCATTTTGTCTCAATTGAGACTTTGAGTTTTTTTTTAATCATTAGAGACAAAGAAGTCTCATGAAAATGGCTAAAAAATAAGCAAGGGAGATGAGACAAACCAAGGCTTATGACAAAGGATAACCTCAACATGGGAAACATCAATAAAGTGATAGAAATAAGCTTTTGGTGAAATTTTGAAATCCATCAAACCTCATGACAAACAAGCATTCTTTGATGGGAGCCCTCCCCTCAAAATAACCTATCAAAGTGAATTTCTCAAGCCATTCACATGCACTATCAAAGTTGGGGGTACCAAAAGATGTACCTCAATGAATTACTTTAGGACAAACTTTTTCGCATTTGTTTTGGGGTGCCATGCTCGCTAGTCAACAAAGCTCAAACACCAACATCAACTACTAGGATGAGGTTAGTCAAGGCCGTTGAAAAGCTAAAAATTTGGCAATAAATGTGGTATGACAATGGGGAGATGTGAAAACCTAGTCAATACACTCATATCTAGTAATATTTAATTTTGTTTTACATATGATGTAGCAATTAAAATATCACGTATATTGAACATGTTATTATGCACTCCAATATTGTTCCTTGGGGTAGTCTAAGATGCCAGTTCATGGCTATAAAGGGTTGTATGTAAGTGACAAATCATGCCACCATTTAAATAAAAATTACATATTTATATTTATCTAGTGGACCACATTTCCTTTCTTCTCAAAACAAAACAAAAAACTTGAGAAATATAATGTTATATGCTAGTATTTCAATCTATTTATCGAATTGGCTATGTAATACTATTCTCTAATAGAATGTTCATGGAAAAATCTATAGGTTTTCACTTAATATAGAGATCAGAAGTTCTAAGTTGGAATGCCAAAATATTTGAAGGCTTCATTAGATTAGCATAATTCTTAGTGTTAGTGCACTATTTCTCTCACATATTTAGTGTTCTAAGATTATTATGAACAATAACATAAGCTTCATTAAGTATGACTCTCCTTGAATATGTGTTATCTCCTATATCTAGAAGAATCTTTTTAAAATTTTAAGTTTACCAGAATAAATATCTTCAATACAACTAAAAAAATCTTTAAAAATGTCTTTCTATTTTGGTTAACAAATCATATTTAATATAAGAGCTTTAAGCTTATCTCTAAATTGTCTTAATATAAATATATTTAATATTTAGCTTATTGATATCTAAATAAGTGAAAATATCTATAAACATGAACCGAAGAAAGCTAACTATAACATGAACCCTATAAAATGTGGGAAACGTAAAACTGTCTCCTAACAAAAAAATGTTAAATAATAAATGTATGTCATGCTACTGCGACATAAATATTAAAGACTTATCCTATTTAATAAATTTCAAACATCTACAATAATATGAGTAACAAAGAAAGCTAATTATATAACACCCTATCCATGGGTAAAATATTGTATATGCATGATCGTTGTAACACCAAGCTTAAAATAGCAGAGAAAACAAAGTTGTGATTTGAGTGTGAAGAATTGATGGATTATCTACTCTTAAAAGTTGCACTAGCCCTAGTTTTGGTAACGAGTAATGTGTTTGCAGGTGCAGGAGTTACAAGTGTTACGACTGAAAGCAGTTTGGCCCAGCAGGTGTATGATTCGGCCAAATTACTGAAGGATGACATAGGCAAACTACTATGGTTTGTCATAGATCTGAGGAGAAACCCTTTTCTTCTATCCAAGTTTGGTCGAAGTCAATGTGTATTTGCTCAGCAATGATCTTCTGCAACCAAGATATTTGACCACTGGAGACTCTTACCCAGATTAGAGCATCATTCTCAAATGATTTATGGACATCTTCATTGTTCCACACGCACTTCATCATTAGGGATTTTCCTGCACCCCTCATGTCATGGATGCCCAGCAAATTGTGTTCTTTGTCCTCAAGTAGCAGCCTTTAGCTCTCATTGACTTGATCATCAAGCCCAATTGGATGCACATCTATTGGCTGCGATCTTCTTTTAATGAAATTTCTTCTCATACTTGCCAGCCTTATAATTGTCCGCCGGAATTCACCAGTGGTCGACTCAAAGTGGATTGAGATAGAAGTAGACAGGACTCTGTTTTGGGCTTCTGCAAATGAAGGATCAGCCGTAGCTCTACCTTCCATCATGTCCACACCATTTAACTTGGCCATATTTTGATCAGTCAGGGACCATTCATGGTGTCCTCCACAAAGCATAGGCCTCACAACAACCACAACCACATCACAATTGTGCAAGTCCAAAACCATTTCCCATTTCCGTACGCAAAAACTAGGTTTTTGTTGGTTTTAAGTGTGAGACAAGTTTTCTCACATACGGATGCGAGTGACCTTGCAGGAGAAGCCTATCGGCTAAAAATAACAAGCGATAATTCAATTTGTATACTAGTTAATAACTCACACTTTATAACAGTTTGTTATCATCTAATCAGATTTCATCACTTTGTGCAAAATGACTACCAATAATTCAAATTATTTATAATTATTCACCCATAATTATTGTAGTAATGAGTCACTTGTGTAATCTTGTAATCACTAATCTCAACACCAATTAATGTTCATTTAAATTACTACATACACACATGACATGACAATATAATACAAAATGAAATGTTTTTTGTATTAATCGATAGCAAAACAAGGGTGTTGACCCTTATAAAACCATAGCCCATGGGTGTAAATACTAACAACACACTATTAGCAAAAAAACATCAAAAACTTCCACCTAAAGAAACAATCAAATGTAAGCCACCACTAGCAACATATAACCTACCAACATATGCACAACATTATATTTTAGCACAAACAAAGTGTTCACTATAATCCTAAAACAAGAAGTAATAAATAATAGTTCATTTGGGAGCCTAAAACCATATTAACATAACAAGTAAAAAAAAAAAAAGATTTTTTGATAAACCCACAAGGGCAAAAAGTAAATAGAGAAAAATCTAACCCAAAATAAAACATGGCAAAGGGATTTAATATCACAGTTGACTGATAGAGTGTAATGCCCCCCCACTAGGGAACCAAGGAGATATTAACCTAAAACATGTTACTAAGTTTGCAGAATAATTTTTTTCTTAATGTTTACAAACAATGATGAATAAATAAGAGAAAGTAAAACATAAAGTCCATAAGAACATAAACATAACCATAAATATAATCTCCAAAGGTAGATTACACATCTCAAGGGTTCCTTGACATGGGAACTATGAATACAATTACAACCATGAATTACATATTACACAATAAGTTGCATCTGAATAATAAAATACACATACTCATCAAACATCCACTGCACATGTCGCAAGGTATGTGATGACAATAAATTACAAAGTACAAAAGAGAAGTATAAGATAAAGAATAGAACTTCGAGAAGAGAGGAAAGGAAGTAACTGCAACCAAGATCATCCAACACTGGAACAAGGATGTCAGAGTCTCAAATGGTAAAAGAATCACTACCACCCAACCTCGTGGAAACTTATGGTTCCACTCCCACTGTGCTGAGGAGATAACATCAAATCCCAAACAAATAACTATACCATATAATCAGGTAGACTGAGCAAGGATCCTAGAAGCTCCTTTCTCAAAGGTACAACTCATAATTTCAAGGTACACATAATAATCCCAGAGGCAACCAACACATGTAGGAAACCTAGAATGAAATCAGGTAAGTGTCATCACATGAGTCAACTCTAAGATCATCTGGTAGCTTCACTAGACTTCGGCCCCTAGTGACTCTATGCGGATCAAAAGTCCTCTCATCTATACAAGGAACAACTAACTATGCCAGACTCACCATCATTACTAGATGGGAAAGCATCTTCTCCCACTCCCATCCTTAGCCTATACTAGCACTCAAGGTATGTGTGAGGAATCATTATCTTATTAATTCATTTTAATCCTCATTTAATTTAATATTATCACTTGATTAAGTAACCTACTAAGGATACCCAGGTAGCCACTTCCGTGTTTTAACACCTCCTAAGTAAGCCACTTCCCTTATAACACCTAGATAACCTACCCTAGGTTTAATAATCTCAAATCACGACTCTAAGTCAACATAGTCTCATAATGCTCAATAACTGGTTCCAAGAAGTGATAGGAACACATAATACAAAATATATCATAAAATAAATCTCCATAAAGGTTGGGTTTCTTTTGATCAATTTCATTCAAGTATGCAAAGCAAACAAATATAAACAATAATTTCTAAACCTGCCTCTAGTAATAGTCCTACTGAGTTGACATACTAAATCCCTCTATACCCCAAATCACACAAGGCAATTAAAAGGCAAATAATAGAATTTAATTTAATAAACTAATTTGTAAATTTCATCACGAAATTAATTTATTCAATAATTACTAATAGACTTTGATTACATAAACAAAATTATTAAATTCTAACCCTACAAATCAATTTATAACATCCATGAAATAAATTGATTCTAGGCATTAAAATTACTAACTCAATATAATTTTATAGTCTAAAAATACACCAAACTGATTTAATTCATGAGCACTCACAATATTAAAATCACTAAATTCAGCCAATAAATTAAACAAACAATAAATAACTTTGTATACAAATTCCACTTAAAAATTAACCATGTAAAAATAAAACATAATTTATTTTCTCATTAAAAAAAGCATTCAAAATAATAAAACTCTCTTCCTTCAACATAAATTCTCAACAACAAAATTTACCAATTCATAAGTAAATAAACTCCTTATAAATCCAATTATTTTAATCTAACATATGTATATAAATAAAACTCAACATATTCATATATTAAAAAAAACCAGTAATAACAAATGTTAATAAACAAATCTTATTTTGAATTTAAATAAACTAAACTAAACTAAAATTTATTTATTTTTTAAATAAAACAACTTAAAAATAAATTTTAATTTAATTTTTATGTTGGAGGGGGGGGGGGGGGGGGGGGGGGGGGGGGCGCACTGTACTCCCCAGGGCCTATCGTGGCAGTCCCAAGGATTGCGCATGACAGGTCCCAATGGGTTGTCATGGCAGTCCCAAGGACTGGTCACGACAGTCCCTTTGGGTTGTCATAACAGTCCCTAAGGATTGTGCACGACAGTCCCTATGGGGCTGTGCACGGCCCCTTATGGGCTGCCATGTGGCGCTCTATGGAGGGGGGCTATGCCTGCCTCCCCACATTTTTTAATTTAAAATTTTTTAAACAATTTTTTTTTTAAATAAATTTTTCAAAAAGCATTTATTTATAAAAAGCAGTATAAATATATTTTAATGTATTTAGAATTTTCACCAGCAATTAAACGTTGTGCCAAAATAGCAAGATAGGATTTTTTTTTAACAACTATATATTTATTTTCTCTTGAATACTAACAATGAAAATTAATGGAATGTATTGAATTAATAATTCTTCCAGAGGTAACCATTTTAAACCTAGGCAAAAATAAATTCTTCATGCAAAATTAAAACCCTAATAGCTAATTAACTAGGTATTATCAAAACATACTATAGGGTTTAATCTAAAATTTCTTTTCAATTTTAATTACCAAATCAAATTCCTATCGATTGAATCCATTATTTTTTGAGCCTAGGGTTTTCCAGACAAAAATCAATTTCTACAAAATTTCTAATGACATTAATTTCTACCAGAATTCATAAATTTGAACCCTAATGGAAATTTAATCAAGGATCTGAAAATAAGGATTGCATGCAACTAGAATTTCTTCTAAACCAGATTTCAGAATCTCACAAGAAGAGAAAACACATGAAACAAATTCTAAACATCTAGATTTGACAGGCACGAAGAATACAGTTCTTTCAAAATTGCAGAAATACAATCACAAAGATAATTGAATCCTACCTCAAACACCAAAAGAATAAATCCGATGATGACCAAAATGAAGACAAATCCAAGCTATCATAAAAATTGCTCCAATTTGAAAACCTTCACCCAAAAATTCTCCAAAACATGTGTATTGAGAATAATGGTCAAACCTTCATCATATAGGAAATTCAATTCCACATGCAAGGGTTGGAACTCAACTCCACGGAGGGCTTTGTTTTAATCAATTCCTAATTTCTGTTATGACTCAAGTCTGATTTTCTAATTACTCCCATTGAAAGCTCTTAACTCAAAATTGACTAATTCTTATAATTTTAATTTACTCAATTTTGATTGTGCAACTTAATGCAGTCTAATTAATTTAAATAATAACATTTAGTCTACTTTAATTTCCACATGCTAATTTAATTTCTAAATTAATAAATAACTTTTAAATGAAAAGGTTAAAGTTACAATTAAATAAATCTAAAGTGAATGTATTTAATTAATTCACATTAATTAAATAATTCTATTTTTACAATAAGCCTTTTAAATAAAATATTAAATTTAATAATTATATTTGATTAATTTCAATAAATTAAATACTCTCACATTTAAATAGCTAAAAATAGAAAAAAAATCTAATTTATCTAAATTACATAATTTAATCTAAATAAATTACATAATTAAAGTAATCACATCAATAACCAAAATCAAATGAACCTAAAGAACCACATCCATACTCAAGCAAAGGGCTATAAACTCGCGTCACCTAGATGAGTTTGGAAAGGGTAAAATATCAGACTCGTGTCCACTAGTTTAGGACAATAATATGGCTTAGGTAGGATTTAGATCTGAATATTATCTCCCCTCTCTTACCATTGAGACTAGTGATAGGGCACACTCATCCTAACAATTCAGGGAAGTCGATGCCTAATACCTTTAAACCCACATGTACATACATATATTGTTAGTAAATTCTCGAAAACAACTTACAAATGACCCTCAAATGCCCAAAATAAGAAGAAAAACTAAACTAACAGTTGGATGAGTTATCATTGGTTGATAACCCTCCTTTGAATTAAGAGGTACAACTCCCTCATGAAAAGATATTCAATGAATTAGATAACATAGCATATCTTTAACCTGAAGATACAAAAGGTTTCTTGACATTCATCCATGAACATGAAATTAATGTGATTATAAGACTTGATAACTTAAACAAGATGGAAAGAAGGCAGGAAGCCACAAGACTTGCCTGTTTAACCTTTTAATATCACATAGGAAAATGAGAGGGAATAACATTCTATTCTGTAAACCATAAATGACAATGCAGGACTACATCTAAAACATGAAAGGAATTACCACATGATTCATTCCAATCCAAGAATTACATCCTCAGACCACAAGATATGATAAACACAACCTATCTTTATTATAAACGCATAATAGAAAACCACAAGATTTACCTATCCCTGCAAATACAATTGAAATACAAAAATTTAAACTAATTCCCCTATCCCCTATTATAATAAAAAAATAATTCTTCTCCCCACTCGCATCCGACTGACTCCTGGAAAAAGAAGAACCCTTCTCTATTCCTCCTTTTCCAATATGTAGTGCTTTCGAACGGCTATTCTAGTTACCCTAACTAAATCTTGATAATTAAAGGCCCCAATATGTAGAGTCTTTATTGCTTTGGATATATCAGTCTTCCATATAAGATGACATATGTTCTTATAAAGTTTACTGTGGCACTCGGGCACCAATAATTTAAATGTTAATGTCCCCTTTTATAGCATTAGGTATATCAGTTGTTAACACATTAGATATTAAGGACCTCCCTTTCCTCTTTTGAAGTACCTTTTAATTCAAAGCCTTTGTTCTTATATTGCAAAATGACTTACCATTAAAATCTTCCACCTCAGCTAATAAATTAACTTTTTCTAGGAATTTTAGGTGGCATCTTTACCTTCTATATTGCTGACACTTCCCCAAAACAACTCTTGAATCACCACAATTTGCAATATATAATGTGATGTTAGATATTGCTCCTACAAGACAACAAGATCCAATTGAAACCATATGTGGTTGTATTGGCCAAGATCTCTTTACAAGCTGCAAAAATTCTTGTTCTATTGCATTGAATGCTTTTTGGAGAACTTCTGCAGACATGCCCCCCTCTTCCAAGGCAAATTTTTCAACGTGAGGAAACAAATGGCTATTGATAAATCTGGAAGCTTCAGGACCTTCGTGGCAATCGTAGATGCCAATATAAGTCCTAAAGGTGCTATTCCACACCTGCCCTTGATCTTCCAACGAGGAATTAGCCTGCACCACCGTAATAGAGAAATCCCCAAAAGAGTGGGGTTTCAAATCCCTGTGCTATAGAAGTGCATTGCGGTCGGTCATACCCCTGCCAACACATAAAAATCTCTCTATCAGCCTCAAACATGATCTCATCATTATGTGCCTTCTTCACATTAAAATCTTCCACCTCAAGTGTGTTCCTTTATAATACACCACATCATGCTCTCTTCATACAGAGATATTCACTCCTTAGTTTTACAAAATGGATTCAAGATTTAAGCTTGCCTCTTTTCTTCATGAAGACCGAGCGGAGGTTTCCTTCATCCAAATGGGCAATCCTTTTAACACCATAGTTGAAGGGCTTATGTTGAATAACTTAGAGCATGTTCCCATGTTTGAATACATGTTCACCATCATGAATCCCTACATGTCTATATAATGGGGGTCTCTTTCCCATTTGCAACCTGACGACTACTGCTGTGATCCCTACATGGCAGATAGAAATAATGATGTTGCTCATTTTTTTCAAATATGTTGCATGCATCGTGGCTTCTTGCCTCTACTTTACAAGTATTCACATACTTGATGATCATGTAATATGATTATAGATGCCAAGTGCGCCTCGAGACATGCCTTGAGTCATGGAAGAACCCATACAAGAACCTGAAGTGAGTCTTCCTTTGCAATATTTTACAATGGATTCTCTTGACATTTAGCTTCATGTTTCTTTCCATGTGTCTGTCACGAGCCATGCTACAAGGATCATCATGGAATTGAGCTAACAACCACGGTCAATTTTTCAGTATGTATTAGTGACACATGAATGATATTGTGAGTCAAGAGTATATGCCTCTTTTGATACAATGATATATAATGTATACCTGTGCATTCATTACTTTACATCTGCAACTTTGGCACATGACCGTCAAGTTATGCCTTCTTATTCTCAATTCTGGAAATAGGACAATTGTTGCGGGCACCCAATGATTAACTCTAGAACTACTCATCTAAACTTTGAATTAGGCACTCCTTTCATTGACTCTTTGTATTAAACCATCTCTTTCGAACTTTCAAATTCTCAAACTTTGAACCAACAGGATTTGAATTTGAACTTTGAACTTTGAACTTGGTTCAAAGGTCCAAGTTGGTGCAAGAGCACTTATCCAATCACCTAAGTCCACCGTGGAACCAAATGGAGTCAGAGGATCAAAATCATCTTTGAATGTTAATTGGGAAATATTGAAGCCAATAATGCCAATTTGTAATAATCAATTTGATTTAAAAGTTAAATGTCCTAGAAGTCCTGGTAAGGACTTAGGACCAACATATTGTATGGGTGGCCAATAGTGCCAAATAGGGATCTAGATTGATTTTATGGGTCAATTAGGTCCTAGGAACAAATTAGAATAAATATTGATAAGTTAGAATGAGAAAAAATAAATAAAACAATAGTTAGAAATTCAAAAATTTGAATACTAACGGTTATATGCAAATTGGAGGGAAAATGAGTTTTAAGGCATAAAACAAATTGTAAACACTTATAACCACTTGGGGTCAGTTATGGAAGTTGGGAAAAATATTATAAACAACCTTTAATGCCGGGAAAATAGAATGGTACGGACTGGTGAAGTATTTTGTACGGACTGTGAGGAAGAAGGCAATAAAAAAAATTAAGGTTTTCTTGCATTCTTGGTATCCATTTGATGTGTTGTTGATTCCAAATCATTTCTATGGCTCAATCATATTGCATTTGATCATTTTGAATCGCATTTATCTTCCTTATATCAATTTTTGGCAAATTATATTGACTGGTTTGTTATAGGTGTTGGGGTTTGCATTGATTTGAAAACATGAATTAAGGATTCATCCCTAAAATGTGATTACTTGTCATGCCCCTATCTACTTCTGGCTTGGATTTTCTTTTATTCTGCATCTTTATTTAGTTCTTCTAGGATGGATTTATGTCTTGGTTCGGATTTGATATGTTCAGACTCTTTTGGTTAGAAGTAGATTATAACTGTGTTCTAACTTCGATTTATATCTTAGACAGATTAGGGATATTTAGTTGGCTATTAATTGTTAATTTTGGTTAGACTATGACATTGGATTTAATTCAATATCTGCAGACACTATCTTTTCTGAATTATCAATTTCTCTGTTGACTTTGGTACTTGGAAAATTGTGTTACTTGGAAGAAGGATGAGGAATTCTTATTCTGCAATTAAGTTTTCATTTATGAGGATTTTGATGTTATACTAGTCTGTTATTGTGAAGGAAAATATGGTTAATTTTATGTTTAATGCTAGTGTATAAATGATTTTATTATGTTAGCATCTATTGTTTAGTGAAAATTGAAATTTAAATGAATATTAATAAGTCTTTTATGTTAGAATGAGTTAGTGGGAAGATATGTGTTAAATGGAAGGGGGATTAATGATATCCTAACATTCTTGTATTATGGTTAGCAAAGTTAAGATTAGTGAATTATGTAACATTGGTTATGGCTTTGAGATTCTCCCTATGGTGTCGTGAACTTGGATTAATATGGCTATGTTATAATATGTTCACTGTGCCAAGTTATTTGTTTTTGCTATGTTCGAATGTGTAGTGGGAGTTGGTTGTTATTTGCACATGTGAATTACTTTGAGCATGAGTAGTGGCAGTTCTCGGTAAGTATGTGTACTGCTGAGACAACTATCGCTATGTTTAGTGAAGGTGGCAGTGAAAGATAAGTTTAGATTTTAATGCAGCTACGACATGTTTATGGGAATTGAATGACTTCAGTTTGCTGTCGGTCATTTGCTTTGGCAAGGTTTTGTTTCTCTGTTGTGGTAATGGGTTTGATGCCTGGAAAGGTTGCGGAAATGGAGTCATTCTGTTCAGATTGGAGAAGAATATGGTTGTTTACTTGTGCATTATTAATGGGATTCTCCATTTTGCATTTCACGGTTCTATTTCTGGTTTTCGAGCTATATTTTGGAGGCACTATTTGGTTTTTGGTGCTTATGAAATGAGCTCTGTCATGGGGTGCTCAGTTTCATTGCTTGGTTCTTGGTCTTTTTCGGTGGGTTTAGCTTTGTTGAGCAAGGAGTTGGTTTTGGTGTAGCTCGCTAGTTGGGAGTGAGGTCTTTGGCTTCAACTTCGAGTTCAGAACACCCCCACTTTGTTATTAAGGCAGGGGCATTCTCTAACTCAACTCTTGCTTCCTTTATGAATCTAGTTATAAAAATTCATTTAAATGGTTTATATTCTGGTTATGCAATGTGATTAAATTGTTATTGTGTACTGTAGAAATGTCTTTCAAAATATGTGTGGTTTTGCACATTGCAGTGTTATGTTCACTATTTGAAAGTTGGTATTTCGGTTGTGTGTTTTTGGATCAGTTGATTAGAAAATGGATTTTGAGTTTGTCGAAATGGTGATACTATTTTATAGGAGTGTGGAAGCGTAAGGTTTCCTAAGTTTGGGGGTTTTTGTGTGTTTCACTGTTTCATGTCAGTTGTCATGACCTTAAGTAGTGGGAATGACAATGTATTGTGTAAGAAAGTAGTAATGGAGAGGGAAGACTGTGAAGCTGTAGCCTCTCTACTACCAGTTCTTTTACCGAACTTTGAAAATGTTATGTTGTGAATGAGATTAGTTGTTCTGGTGTTGATATTGGTCTTATCGCCTGGTATTTGGGTTTGAGTATTCTGGTTATATGGCATTCTCTAATTGGTATAGTTATCGGGTTCTGTGGTTCCTAGGTTAGAATGGGTGTTACCTTGATGAGAAGTTTCTTGGCAATATTGGAACATTAAGTGAATTTGTATTTAGTGCCTGATTTCTTATTATTTAGTTGATAGTTTATTTAGTAACACAACTAATGTTCATTGTGATACCACTGTTAGAATGTTGTAGATGACTTTCTTGTCTTGTCAAGCATTGGTATAGGGAAGTTTTGTTAAGTTGTGGTTAGGGATTCTATAGAATGCTTCTCTCTGTCTAGTAGCTTGTAGTATTGGGCTCGAGAAATGGAGATTCGGTTACCATGAGGTTTTGCAAAGGGTGGTCATTGTAAGATATATGTATCGGTCTCTGGTGTTGGTGGTTGATATGAATGTTCTCAGTTCTGTGTTCTAGATGGAGGTAATTAGGTTTCGGTTACTATTACTGCAGCTATTGTTTAGGAGGACTGCTGGGTCTGTTGGTAAGTTCTATTAGGTATCAAGTTCTTTTGGGTGTTCATGCTGTAGTAGGAAAAAGAACATGGTATTGTTTCTTGGTGCTATGGTATTCTCGGTTGATGTGAAGAAACAGTCCCAGCAGGACTAGTTGAGGGGCAATTAGGCCTAGTAGGCAGTTTGAAGAATTTGGCTATTGGGTATTGCATAGGAGTCCAAAAGTTGTTGAATCTTGTCAAATACATCTTGTTTTCACCATTTTTATCCACTCTAGTCATTTGGAGGCTATTGGAGTCATTTGGGGTATTTGGGGCTATTTGTGTGCCTTAGGGACTAGTGGGGTTCTAGTGCCCAAGCCTTTCAAATTGATGAATTGTTGTCACCTATCCACCACCTCTGTTGTCCTCTTTTCATCACAAGTGGACTTCAAAAATTTTATCACTTATTTTTGAATTGCAAATCGGGTCCACAACACCCTTGACATTGCTCTTTGACTAAACCACTAAAATTTGGATTACTTTGGAACCAATATTTTGAACTTTCTTCTTCACAAAAAAATGTAAAAGCATTATTAACCCAAAGCTAATATAATATGCTGGAAAATTCAGGGAATTTCTCCATGGAGCTCAGTTTTAAAAGTTTGAAGTTGGGGTGCTAGAAGTAAGCCAACAATTGGCTCTGACTGGGGGAATGGACCATGAGGGACATAAAGAATCCAACAATCTTTGGCGTAAGACCAATGTCTATCCATTAGGGAAATAGAGTAATCATTACAAAATAGAGGCTACTTGCAAAGAAGGGAAGAGAACAGGGGAAAACCAAAACAAAACCCCTAAGTAAGAAAATTGGGAACAAGCCTAAACTAAACAGCACAACCAAAAATTTATTTACAAAAAGATAGGGCTAACAACCCATACCTCTAAAGATGCCTCTCACTACTCCTGTGAAGCCATTGACTGGCTGTGAGAAGTATCTGCTAATGCAGAAGAGTGGTTGATACATGAGATCTATCGCTCCAAACAAACATCTAGTGACTGCTGCAAGAAGAGATTTGACCACAATATGTTGCACCAACTTAGAAATCATGTTAGATCCAAAAATCCAATTTGCATCATAAATTTTAGGCCACCATGTTTCAACACCATCTTGGGTGAGGAGATTCAAATAAAAAATATCCTTATCCTTCTCTTTGGGAGAATGGAGCAAACCATTAATAAAGGAAAGATTGGGGAAGTGCCTTGTTGGAACCTTCAAATCAAAACCCAGGGCTAGGCTTGTTGTAAATATGTCTCTTGTAAGTCCATCAACAATTTCATGTTTAAAATAGAATGTCTCCAAACTTTGAGGCTGAGACCATTCCTTTCAAGTTGGCGTGAAATCAAACAAGAAGACCTCATATTCTACCTCCTCCTCAAGCTCAAAAACATTAGGCTCTAGATCATCAATCAATACATTATGATCAACACTAGGCCAAACAAAGGAAGCATTTGGATCTTTAATTTCAAAAATCAAAGGCATCAAAGATAAACTGCTCTTCACCTCAAATATACTCTTATGATTTTCATCATGTACCTCGGTGATCATCTAGAAATCATAGATCGGATCTCTTTTACTTACCTCTAATAGCCAAGGATGGTTTGATGAGGAGGCTTCTAACTGGATGTTATGTTTTGGATGTACTCCCACCTTCTTGCTTGGCTATAGCATGGTCATGCCACCATGGTTTTCAATATGACCCTCCTTTTGCTCGTTCTCGTCACATAGATCATAAGGGATGAAGAGGGGATTATCCTGAACTACAAAATCTTTGATAAACTCAATAGGTGAGTATAATGCATTCATGTTGCCCCAAACAATATCACCATCATTATTTTCCAATTGATTCTCTACTGCTGCAATGTCAACTATATTGTTGCCTTGGCATTCGAAAGAAAAATCAGAATTCAAAATTTGTTCTTGTGTGTTACAAGCTGAACTATCCTTATGGTATATAGTTAAAGGCAATAATTTTTGAAAACTAATTTCAACGACCATAGGATCAAACTTAATAGGAAGAGCCTCTTCTTTCTAAATGTGATTAAAATCTTTATCAAGTGAAAATAAAGGTTGGAAATCATAAGCCTTTATCTCTTTATTGTCACTTACCAACAATCTTTCTATGGCATGAGGCTCTTCTTGAAAATGCAACTCCTCTTGTTGACTTTGTTGCTGACTTCCCTTTTGCAGCTGATCAGAAATCCAAGGCACTGATGATTTTTCCATTGGTGATGAAAAATATCGATCTTCAGAGACCAAGAGATTGGAGAGAAAGGGTTCTTTAATCTTAGATTTTTCTTTAGATATATTTGTAGCAGTAGGAACTCCTTGATCAAAATCCTTGAGATTATTATATCTTTTATGCACACATTCCAACAGTATGGCAGATCGTCGATCTTCAATGGGATTTAACTTATCCATTTTAGCTTCACAAATGCTCCGTTTGAAGGCATTCCAAAGATACTATAGCATCTCATCTCTCTCTGAATTAATTTCATCAGCAGTAGGCTTCTTTGGAGGTTGTTCCCTCGAGTTGATTTCATGTTCACTCATAACTGAGTAGTTGCAAGAGATATAACTCAATGAAATCATTGGAGCTTCTTCCTCCATAACCTCCAATTCTTTTTTGAGCTGTTGCACTTTTCTCTTGCATGCCTCCAAATCTTTGAGCTTGTGAAATATGTGACACAAACTCATCCACAACAAGGTAGAGGTGTGGTCATCTTCAAGGCTTATCTTCAACTTCAAAGCCTTTGAAATACTTTATTTATAATGTTCCCAGAAATCTTGTAGAACCTTATCATTCATCCAAAGAATCTCCAGGATAGTGGGGCCTGGTCCTTTTCCCATTCTTACAAATTTTTTGGATTTGCATCAAGAATCAGCAGAGTCACCACTTTATCAAAATCGCCAATCTCTTGCATATGGAGATATATATAGAACTAAGGAAATAATTATTTAATACTGGTCTTCATTTCTGGTCCCCAGTAGCATCGCCAAAAATCTGTTAGTAAACAAATTTGTCTTCTCGAAAACAACTTACAAATGACCCTCAAACACCCAAAATAAGAAGACAAACTAAAATAACAGTTGGATGAGTCATCATTGGTTGATAACCCTCCTTTGAATTAAGAGGTACAACTCCCTCATGAAAATATATCCAATGAATTAGACAACAGAGCGTATCTTTAACGTGAAGATACAAAATGTTTCTTGACATTCATCCATAAACATGAAATGAATGTGATTATAAGACTTGATAACTTAAACAAGATGGAAAGAAGGCATGAAGCCACAAAACTTGCTTGTTTAACCTTCTAATATCACAAAGGAAAATGAGAGGGAATAACATTCTATTTTGTAAACCATAAATGACAATGCAAAATTGCATCTAAAACATGAAAGGAATTACCACATGATTCATTCCAATCCAAGAATTACATCCTCAAACCACAAGATCTAATAAACACAACCTATCTTTATTATAAACGCATAATAGAAAACCACAAGATTTACCTATCCCTGCAAATACAATTGAAATACATAAATTTAAACTAATTCCCCTATCCCCTATTACAATTAGAAAATAATTCTTCTCCCCACTCATAGTCGACCGACTCTTGGAAAAAGAAGAACCCTTCTCTATTCCTCTTTTTCCAATATGTAGTGCCTCTGAACGGGTGTTTTGGTTGCCCTAACTGAATCTTGATAATTAAAGGCCCCAATATATAGAGTCTTTATTGCTTTGGATATATCAGTCTTCCATATAAGATGACATCTGTTCTTATAAAGTTTATTGTGGCACTCGGGTACCAATAATTTAAATGTTAATGTCCCCTTTTATAACATTAGATATATCAGTTATTAACACATAATATATTAAGGACCTCCCTTTCCTCTTTTGAAGTACCTTTTAATTCAAAGCCTTTGTTCTTATATTGTAAAATGACTTACCATTAAAATCTTCCACCTCAGCTAATAAATTAACTTTTTCTGGGAATTTTAGGTGGCATCTTTAGCTTCTATATCGCTGACACTTCCCCAAAACAGCTCTTGAATCACCACAATTTGCAATATATAATGTGCTGTTAGATATTGCTCCTACAAGACAACAAGATCCAACTAAAACCATATGTGGTTGTGTTGGCCAAGATCTCTTTACAAGCTACAAAAATTATTGTTTTGTTGCATTGAATGCTTTTTGGAGAACTTCTGTAGACATGCCCCCCTCTTCCAATGCAAATTTTTCAACAAGAGGAAACAAATGGTTATTGATAAATCTGGAAGCTTCAGGACCTCCATGGCCATCGTAGATGCCAATATAAGTCCCAAAGGTGCTATTCAAAACTTGTCCCTGATCTTCCAGTGAGGAATTGGCCTGCACCACTATAATAGAGAAATCCCCAAAAGAATGGGGTTTCAAATCCCTGTGCCATAGAAGTGCATCGCGGTTAGTCATACCCCTGCCAGCACATAGAAATCTCTCTATCAGCCTCAAACATGATCTCATCATTATGTGCCTTCTTCACATTAAAATCTTCCACCTCAAGTGTGTTCCTTTATAATACACCACATCGTGCTCTCTTCATATGGAGATCTTCACTCCTTAGTTTTACAAAATGGATTCAAGATTTAAGCTTGCCTCTTTTCTTCATGAAGACCGAGCGAAGGTTTCCTTCATCCAAATGGGCAATCCTTTTAACACCATAGTTGAAAGGCTTCTGTTGAATAACTTAGAGCACATTCCTGTGTTTGAATATACGTTCACCATCATGAATCCCTACATGTCTATAGAATGGGGGTCTCTTTCCCATTTGCAACTTGACAGATACTCTTGTGATCCCTACGTGGCAGATAGAAATAACGATGTTGCTCATTTTTGTCAAATATGCTACATGCATCACGGCTTCTCGCCTCTACTTTACAAGTATTTACATACTTGATGATCATGTAATATGATTATAGATGCTAGGTGTGCCTCGAGATAGGCCTCGAGTCATGGAAGAATCCATACGGGAACCCGAAGTGAGTCTTCCTTTGCAATCTTTTACAATGGATTCTCTTGACATTTAGCTTCATATTTCTTTCCCTATGTCTATCACGAGCCATGCTACAAGGATCATCATGGAATCAGGCTAACAACCATGGTCAAATTTTTAGTATGTATTAGTGACACATGAATGATATTGTGAGTCAAGAGCATATGCCTCTTTTGATACAATGTTATATAATGTATACTTGTGCATCCACTACTTTACATCTACAACTTTGGCACATGATCTTCAGGTTATGCCTTCTTATTCTCAATTCTGCAAACAAAGCAATTGTTGCAGGCACCCAATGATTGACTCTAGACCTTCTCATCTAAACTTTGAATTAGGCACTCCTTTCATTGACTCTTTGTGTTAAACCATCTCTTTCGAACTTTCAAATTCTCAAACTTTGAACCAGAGGGATTTGAATTTGAACTTTGAACTTTGAACTTGGTTCAAAGGTCCAAGTGGACTTCAAAATTTTTATCACTTATTTCTGAATTGCAAATCGGGTCCACAACACCCTTGACGTTGCTCTTTGACCGAACCACTAAAATTTGGATTATTTTGGAACCAAGATTTTGAACTTTCTTCTTCACAAAAAATTGCAAAAGCATTATTAACCCAAAGCTAATATAATATGTTGGAAAATTTGGGAAATTTCTCCATGGAGCTCAATTTTAAAAGTTTGAAGTTAGGGTGCCAGAAGCAAGCCAACATATATATAAAAAGCAATGGTGGGGTTCAGGATATCATGTGGATCCCGCAAGTAGGTAACTACGACTTTGTCCCTTAACCATATCAAACACATCATACCGAAAAATAAAAGCATACATGATCACCATACACATGCAAGTATGAGGTAAGTATAATCATAATTATAAGCATCATTTTAAAACATGTAAATCATCATCATAACTAACATCATCTAACTGCATCAATTATAACCACCATAATCATCCATTTATTAAAATTCACCATGCAATGTCATACATCCAAAACCATAATATAACTAAAATATCAATGCACACATAAAAGTGGCCTAAAGAGTTTGGCAATATAAAACTAAAAAGCAAACTATGGGTGGGCACTACATAGAGAATATGGCTCCAGTCATTCATGAGGAACTAGAATGGTTATTTATAATTACCTTCATCTTTCTCATCCTCACCAAACACATTGTGTTGTATCAAACACAAAGATGTTGCAAAATTGTGCATGACCCAAAGATTGAACTTGGAGATACTTTCCATCTTTCTTTCCATATCAATAATTTTAGTTTTCATGTCACCAACTTCAATATTTAGTTTGGCCATCTCTGAAGCTCTATTCTAATAGATATTGCAAATGGAATTACCAACAGTTTAGTTGAAATTCTCTTTTTCAAGCATCATATCCCCTATTAGATCAATTGGCTCCACTTTCATTATGTCATGAATGGGTAAAAGAACAATAAGCTATCATCCTTTTCCAAAGGAAAAGGCTAACAAAATCAAAGTTGTTCAACTTCAATAGTATAAAAATGACATTTAGGTTTGGAATTTGAAGATGATGTAAACTAATTAAATGTGATAAAATGGATGAAGTTTATGATTAATATTTTTAATAATTTTTTTGAATAAGAATTGATATATTTTTTTAATTTTTAAAGATGATTTTTTAGTTGCTGAAAAATGCTAAAAATTAGGGGTCTAGTTCCCACCAAAAAATTATATGTAAATGAATGTGTTTTCCCCTAATTTCAAATTATGTCATAGATGACATATATAGCTAGTGCATGAAGAAATAAAAATTGGTTTGTGACCTATATTTTCTCTTTTATAATAATTCAAATTCCAACTCACTGAAATCGACAGTTTTCATCTCACAACATATTTTTCATAACAAATATATCCCAATTAAAAAAAGAAATATATATTCTTGAAGAGGACTCTCTCCTCTAGTGCACCATATGGTTTTCAAATTTATTTAATATTTTTTACTATTTTTTTTCTTTCTCCGAATCAACATCTCCTTGACTGTTAAAAGACCTACTTGTAATATTTTTTAATAACAATAAACTATGTCCAATTAAAACACTATAAAATCTATTTGAGGATATTCTTGACTCTTATCTCTACAAAAGGGTTTTTGTTTTTTTTAAAAAAAAATATCATTAAAAATATTAGGAGTTATTGAACTGCCACTTTTCTGAAATAATTTTATTTTTATGGTAATTGGACCCAAAGTGGTATAAAACATGCATTTAATAGATATTTCCAATTGAAAAAGTTAAAGCACTTATCTAACTTAACTAGAATGAATCTAGCTAGACCATATGTTTGACGAAAATTAATTTTTATTTAGAAATACTAAAATTCAGCTGTGCTGATAAGTTTCCTAAAAGGTGACACCTGATTGTGCTTTTACCCGAATATGAGTGGAGTTATTGGTTGTTGATTTCTTGGAGCTATTTGTCACTTCAATTTCACCACCATTAGTACCCATTGTCTTCCCCTTTTCTTTATTTCTCATTATTTTCCCACACCCTTGATCAACATCATCCTCCTCAGAATAATAGTTGACAAGTAATTTTTTACCCTTATTTGTCAATCAGGTTGCCAAATTGTTGGACCTACAAGGATTGCTAAGCTCCTCTATAACATCATCTTCTTCCTCACTAATCATCTCCTAAATGGATAATCTGGCTTCCTTAGAAACATGGGAGGACTTTTTCCCTTTTCTTTTATTGGTTATCGATTGTTTGGATGCTTTGTTTGTCAACCCACTAGGTTCAAAGGCAAGAACAATATAGGGTTGGGAGTTTTAGGAGTCTCTAGCCTAGAGGTAATCTTAAGGGCTCCAGACTAACATATACACTTTTTCTTACTTGGCCCTAGAGCATCAATGAATGTTAGCAAGTGGGGGAGTGTGAATTAGGGGCCTCAAAAACCACAATGGGTTTGGGAGGATACAAAGCTAAATGAAAGTTATAAAGCCTACAAATTAACCTATGGTGTAAAGGAACATGCTTCTTGCCCTAGGTTCAAGTCACTTTTGTGACAGAGCTTTCAAGAGAATTAAGAAGGAAAAATGGGAAGGAGATAAGATCATGAGTCCTAAAATGGTTAAGGAGTGGCATATGATAATAGTAATAAACTTTAAAGAACCCTTCTAAAGTGAAATATGTCATTATCATAAGACAAACCTGGTTCCACAATAGCTTAAACTGGTCCCTTTCATATCCTCCCTATATCTTAACCAAAGCTTCACCTCCTCTTAAAAAACTATTAAGGCTATCATTGTCCACTATTTGACTAGTCTTCTTCCATTTCCTACCCTCCGAGGATAACCTGTAGCCTTTGCAATTACTTCTTTACTATTTTCAAAATAGATTCCCCCAATAGTGACTCTTTTTACTCCCAAGAGGTGGAAAATTACATGGATAAACTCTCATCAATGTCATTGATGCACTCAATGAACTCAAACCCCCCCTCTCTACAAGTATGCTAGATAATGGCATCATTTTTAAATCATTCTATAGTGCCCACCCCTTTACTACCATTTATGTTTATGATGTTAACCCATTTAGACCACTTTTCATGAATATTAGATCTTTGGTTAGATTTAATGATTTAGTTTTCTGATACTTTAAATCATTTGATTTATATCATGTTAATTAGATTATGATGATTATTCACATATGATGATGTTACTTATGTTATTATTTTTACTACCCTCATTATGCATGTGTATGGTTGGTGCGTATGTTTTACTTTTCTATTTGACGTGCCTGATGTGGTTGAGGGACAGAGTTGTAGTTACTTGCTTGCGAGATCCACACAATCTATCAATCCCCACCATTGTCTATTATATACTTATACATGTATGTACATGCTTGTCTTTTATGTAGGATTTCAAGTATCGAGCATCGACTTCCCTGAATTGCCAAGATGAGCGTGCCCTATCACATTATCTCAATGGTAAGAGAGGGGAGATGACATCCAAGTCTAAATCCCAACCTAAGCCAATTATTGTCCTCAAATAGTGGACAAGTATCTTATTTGCTACCCTCTGAATTCATCAAGCTGACATTATTTGTGAACCCTTTCTTTGAGCTTGATTATTACTTTATGGGTTTAGTCGATTTTTCCTTCGTGTTTGTTTGGCAGGTGTCTTGATGTGAATTTTGTGTTATTAATGCATTAAATATTTAAGCAAGGTTAATTATGAGTTTAAAATAATTATATCTTATGACTATGAAATATTAAATATATAGATATTTAATTAATGAAAAATACTTAAATATCATTGATTATTTAAAAGACTTAATTAAAAGTCTAAATTATGAAAATAAAGATTTAATTAAATATTAAATCTAAATCTAAATTAAATGTTTGAATAATAAAAATTGATATTAATTATCAATTTACTTATTAAGTGGTGCTAAAGATATTAATTATAATTAAAATATAATCATGTGATTATATGCAAACTAGTTAAAAGGAATTGATTTATCAGTTCTAAATTAGAAGGTTGAGTTAAGAAACTTAACTGAGAGATTAGTTATAATTCTTTTAATAAATCAATAAATTGATATTTAATTATCAATTTGCATATTATTAATATGCTAAAAATATTAATTATTAATTAAATTATGCAATTAAATTTACACATTCAGTTAATAAAATTGAGATATAAGTTTAAGATTAAAAGTTGAGTGATTTGCATGAATTAGAATTATTAATTAAATATATATTTCTTTTAAATGGAGAATTGATATTAATGAGGTTAGAGTTGACTTCTAATTTCTGTGATTTTGAGTTAACCATTTTATTATTTTTAATAGTCGAGTTCTTATTTATGATTGTCAGTTGCATGTTTGAGTGGAGTTTGTTGGGTTTTCTATATTGGAGTCATTTTTGGTCATTCTTAGAAACACAGGTTTTAGGAAGGTTTTACAAGTTTGGCTCTGGATTGGAATTCAAGGAATTTTAGTAAAGCTTGGGATCTTGGAAGGTTTGGATTTGCATTTTGGCCTTTACATGTGTTTCAGATTCAGCTTATGGGATTAAGGAAGGGGTTGAAAACCTTTACAAATTTTTCCTCTTTAAAAAGATTGTTCTCTTCATGTCTTCCAGAAAATTATTATGTTTGGATTAATTAGAATGCATGTTTTTCCTTGTTTGTGGAAATTGAATGAAAATAATTGTGGTTGTTTTATGTGTAAGAGATTTTATGGCTGTGTTGAAATCTGATTGAAAACCCTAAGCTCTCTTTGAAACATAATTGTACACCGAAATAATTGAGAAAACTTTAGAGTTCAATCAACTAGGGTTTGATCTAAATTCTGGATAAAAATCCTTATGAATATAACAAAATTGGAATTAGAAAATAAATTGGGTAAATTTATATTTGAATTCAATTTCTGAAAAGAATAAGAGATTAATTATAGTTTTTATCTTTATTTAATATTAATATATATATTAAATAAAATTATAGAAAATCTATTTTGAAATAAATTATAATTTTTTATTATTATTGTTATTTATTAATTTTTCAGATTAAATATATATATATATATATATATATATAAAATTAATTAATTAATTTTCAGAATTAAAAAAATTATAGAAAAAAAGAGAAGAAGAAAGAAGAGTCTAATTGGACTACTGATAATAAAAAGGAATGTCGTAATCAACTGGAACTTATAGTTGAGATTTATTTTAATGTTATTTAATTATATTGTTGCTTAGTAATTATATTTAATAAATTAATTTATATAAGGAACTTTATAAATTAATTTATAGAGGTAAATCTTATTGATGGTTATTGGAATTTAAATATATTGTCAATTAGTAATTATACTTAATAAATTAATTTATATAACAAAAATTATAAATTAATTTATAAAAGTAAATTAAATGTTTGTTTTACTTTTAATAGAATTTTGACGTGGGTGTATTTTATAATACAATGTTTTCTTATTGAAGTTCTATTTGGCCTTGTTGAATAAGATCAATTAGGAGAGATTGATGTTGTAGGTGGAATCTTGTCTTTTGAACTTTAAATTATTTCATGAAATTAATTCTTTCGTACTTGAGTTCATATGTAATAAATTTATAACCATTTTGGTGTCTTGATTATAAGAGCATTATTTTGCGTTTATATAGGATTTATGTCAGGTTTGAAGTATGTGTTTCCAACAATGACAACATATACACCTTCATGCACTGCTCACTTTCCAACAGATGCCTTATGGGGTATCCTCTTGATGGTATTGGGTCTATGTAATCAACCTTGACCATATTGTTGTGCTCTACAATTTTGGTACCCTATTGGCTTAAAAGTGGCCCCTCAAATGTTTTTTGTGAAAATATGACCTCCACCTTTTCCTCATGTTTCTCATGAGCCACATCCTTAGGAGTTTCTAGTATGTGTGGTTCATAACACACATAATTTTTCATCAGTTTCCTTTCCTTGGATTTCTTATTATAGTTAACATAGTGGTTCATAATAAGATGTGTTGGTAACAAATCCACACAATGGTTCATAACACGATACATATTCACAATAGATCCATAAAGTGGTTCATAACACGATGTGTTGGGACAAATTAAAACCCTAGGATATTGTATAATATGTTGCCATGGTCTTCTCTACCCATTTGTAGGATTTTTAACTGTTGGAGAGACAATATATGCATTTTATTCTCTCACTAGTTACTCTAAGTAGGGTTTCTACTAGTTTCAAAGAAATTGACATAACTTTTTCAAAACTCTGTCAGGGCCAATACGTCATGTTATCTTCTCAAGTAGGCTTATACGTAATATTTTCTGAATGTCTCGCTTGCACAAGGGTGAAAATATATCTTTGCAAAATGGAAACATATTTTGCCATTTCACACTTAACTACGATGAGAAAGATGAAGAAAGTGTGAAATGGTGACATATTTCACCATTTTGCAAAGATGCCTTTTCTCCCTTGCGTAAGTGTGACATTGGGAAAACACAACATGTTGGCCCACTAGAGAAGATAAGATGATGTGTTGGCCCTAACAAAGTTTTAGCCCATGATGAAGATGTCTCAAATTGGTTATCTATTTTGGGCTTAATGTTGACAAAAATAGCTAACAATTTCCAACATATGTAATGGGTATAACAAACACACATTGTTAATATTAGTTGCAAATATGCATTGTTAACATTAGTTGCAAATACTTTTTTGAATATGGGGAGGGAATGCAGGGGTTGCCCTTTCTCATTCCCAACTAAAAATTTATACATAGAAATTGTTGGCTATTTTTGCCACCATTTTGCCCATCATATATAATTGATTTGAGACATCTTTATCATTGGATAAAAATGTGTTAGGGCCAACACGTCACGTTATCTTCTCAGGTGATCCAATACGTCATATTTTTCCAATTTAGCAAGGGCGAAAATGCATGTTTGTGAAATGGAAATTTTTTTGCTATTTCACATTTCCTTTTTTCGGCTCGTCAGAGTTAAGTGCAAAATGATGAAATATGTCACCATCTTGCATTTTATTTTTCCATCTCGCCAAATTAAAGTGAGAAATTGTGTGGTCAATAGGTCAATGCCACATCAGTAGGGTGGGCTAACAATCTTAAGTTTTATTAATTTATTCAATGATCATTCTATTTTATTTATGAAATATTTAATGATTGTTATATTATATTTATATTATTTTCTCATTTTATTCTATTTTTAAAAATATTAAATTTATAATAATAATTTAACATAAATATCAGTATTAATAAATTGATATTTATATATGATTTTAGTAATTACAATAATTATGTCAATATAATTATAATTTATAATATATTGTAATTATGTTTATTTTTTATAATAATATACATATTAATATTAATATAATGTGAATAATTATGTTTCTATTAAGGCAATGAAACAAAAAATGGACCCCACCATAACTTCACAATATAGAGAAATCATTGGGAAAACATGATGTAGTAGCCTACCCAACGCTAATGTGGCATTGACCTATTGACCTTTGCCATTTCACACATAATTCTGACAAGCAGGAGGAAACAATCCGTGAAATGGTGAAAATGGGAAAACATTGTGTTGTCCCACCTTATCAGTGTTTCACAAAAGATAAGAAATGGACCATATCTCATGAAATAATGAAAACTTGGGAAAACATCACGTATTGGTCGCAAATGCTGAGAAACACAATGTGTTGGCCCTGACCAATTTTTATACCATGATGAATTGTCTCAGGTCGATTATCTTTGATGGGATAAAAGTTGACAAAAATATCCAACAATTCCTTGTCAAGTTACCCATGAACAAATCATAATGACAAACAACCTTCAAAATTCTTAGGGTTCATGAAATTTCAAAATTTCCCCTTATTGGCCATTTTGGATTTCTTTTAACATTATCAAAATTTTCTTGAAGTTTTATAACTCTATAGAAAACTAATAAGTTATTTTTTAATAGCCTGTCATTTTGTCCCCAATTCTTAAACCTCCTAACTTGTTTCCCCATCAAGGTCACCCATGTCTCTCTCCCTCTCTAGGATTCTTTCCTCTCTATCTACTCGATATCTAGTTATCTCCCTCCCTATAGAACTCTCTCCCCCTCTCAAAAGAATAGAAAGGGGTATCTTAGGAAAGGGGGAAGAGACAAAGATAGAATAACAAAAATGATCAATAAATTTTCCAAGTATTCTATTATATATATAGCAATCCTAGAGGTAAAATGTAAGGGGTGCCTTCAAATACAAATATCCTAATATTAGTGTAACCATCAAAACTACACCAATCTCCCAACTATGATCAATTCTCTCTCTCTCTCTCTCTCTCTCTCTCTCTCTCTCTCTCTCTCTCTCTCTCTCTCTCTCTCTCCACCTTCCCTATCTCCTTGTCTCCTCCATTTTCATTATATTTTAATATAATATAATTTAACATATAATATAATAGTATATAGATAAATAATACAATATAATTGTAACACTAAACCATAACCCTAAACCATAATTATAACAATAATTATAATCATGATACTATCCCTAATCCTAACCATAAACCTAGCAATGGTGTAAAATCTAACCCTCACAAAAATCTAAACAATAATCTTAAACCCTAACCATAACCCTAACCATAAGCTTATCCCTAAGCCTAATCCAAACCTTATCCATATATGTATGCCAAACCCTTAACCAACTTATTATGTAAATCCTAACTTCAACCATAATCCCAATCCTAATCCTAAACCCTAGCCATCATCAAATTGGCAAGTTCTTATACCCTTGTATTAGTAGATTTTCATTTCATTTCCAATGAAAAGAATACACTATGCGAGATTAGAACATGTGATTCACGTATATGCATTATATTAGTATATTTTGGGATGACATATCTGTTAGAATAAATGAGAGAGGGGTGAATCAGTTATCCAGTGTCCCAAAATAAAATGTATAATTCAAAACAATTTCTTCAATTTCTGCTCGTCGGTAAGCAATAATAACTCTCACTGTTTGTGCTTTTACCGATTACCAGTCTAATACTAAAACAGTTTACCAATCAAATCTAACATGTAATATGCAAAGTATGATAACAAACAAATATCACAATCAACATATAACATAAAAGATTTAATGTGGAAACCCTGTAAAGGGAAAAACCACCTGGGACCAGCATCCCAAAATTGTTCACTCTTCTGAAGTGAGGTCGGTTAAGACCCAACCCTGTTAAAGGTTACAAACACACTGTCAGGTGTGACCTTGTTAGAGGATTTTAGACTAGAAGTTATCGTCCAACCATCATTCACTATGGGGTTGACAGGATAACAATATTCATTCTATGAATGATACATCATAAGACTTTCAGAGTCCACTCGATTAAGAGATTTAAACTGTATACAATGGTTAAATGTGTAACAGTAAAATGACCTGCCTTAATACAACTTCAATTGCAGATTATAGATCAATATTTAGTCCATACAAATCCTTCTGATCAATATTTCACTTCAGATTCAATACTATATCAACTTATTGTCCATCAATAATAGCTCTTTGTAGCTCAGTAATTGTTCTACAGCTTGGTTCTTACTAACCAATATGATCAGAATGCATGAAAACCTTGTTCACATGATACTCCTACAACTTCTCTTTCTTCCCCGGCTTCTTACTAAAGAAATTTTGTTCTCTTATATAGATGAGTAAATCATTTTCTTCTCTACCATCAGATTTTTCCACTTAATCACATTCATAGATTTTGCCGCTTAAACTTTCTTGGTACTTGTGTCAATAACATGTTTCAATTTGCTCCGTTAGATCTTCTTTGAATTTTGTCAGCCGTTGATCTACGTAACAAACTTTATTTGTTACCTCGATGTTATAATCTTGCCAGCTCATCAATATTATCAGCTAAACTAACCATTTAATTCATTCTATTCTCCTCGGTTAACAAAGAATGCGTCGGTGAAAACTGCTCGGTTAATACTGTGGTCGGTATACACTACACTCTGTCGGTGTATACTAGAAATGCTTCAGTTATCGACAACACTACTTTGTGTCTTTTAGCTCTATACTTCATTATAGATGAATGCAACATAATGAAGTCAATATCATCAAGTCATAGACTCATCAACAAGTTACTCAATGTGTTCCTTATCCTCATCTGTCATGTGCATCTTTCCTCATGTAGATTTCTCTGTTCTTCATCTCTTTTCCATTTTTCTTCAGATGTCTCGGCATAGTAACTTACAAGCTAAGTGCTGTCAAACTAGTTGACATCAATGACAACATAATTCTGATTTAATCATATTAAATATTTAATTAGCAACTTCTCAGTGATCTTGCAATCACAGATCCTTCAATTAGATTCCAAATCAGTTGTAGTCCAACAATCTCTCCCTTTGGCATTGATGGCAACTCAAGTAATATGAAATGTACCATACACATACCAAACATACATTCTACAACTTTTTGAACAAATGATGTAAGTCGAATAGACTTAATATGTTTAATCACTACGTTACTAATCCAACATTAAGTAATACAACTTTACCTTTCTGTAGTTGTGATCTTTTCAGTTCTCCTATTCCTGCTTCTATTCTTTGTAACTGATCTTCAATACTCTATCTCATTCAGATTATCTCTCCCTTAGATAGTTGTTGTTGGTGCTTGTTCCTTTTCATATTTTGTTTATCTCTCCCTTTTTCATTTCATATGGTTTATCTCTCCCTTTGACAGCAATGCCAAAGAAACAAATAAACAATACTGTCTTCCTCTGTATCTTAGAATATTGATATCTCATCGGTTCAATTGTTCAAACTTAATCACAACCTTGAACATGATTCAAAGTGTGAGCTATGCTACATCAACATGAATGATCTTCTAATAAATGTAGGCTGATGCAACAACTAGATCACCTTAGTGACCGATAGACAGGGGACAGACCCCAAGTCTAGTCCTCAAGTATTCAAATGTGTCCTTCGGTAGGGGCTTTGTAAAAATATCTGCAAGTTGTTCTTTAGATGTAACAAATTCTAACTTAACTTGCTTCTCTTACACTTGTTCTCTTAAGTAATGATACTTGATAGATATATGCTTTGTCTTAGAGTGCATCACAGGATTCTTTTAAATATTAATAGCACTAGTGTTGTCACAATATATAATCACTGGGTCAATGATTACCTCATTCATTCCTTCCAACACTTGTTTGAAATATGCAATGTTTGAATAGTTAGTAGCAGCAACAACATACTCTACTTCAGCTGTTGACTGAGAAATACAAGCCTACTTTTTACTTGTCTAGGTTACAAGTCTTTCACCAAAGAAAATGCTCCTCCGGTGGTGCTTTTTCTATCATCCACATTTCCAGCCCAATTAGCATCGATGTAAACTTTCAATTCAAACTTCCCTTCTTTAGGATACCATAATCCATAATTATCTATTTTCTTCAGGTATCTTAAGATCCTTTTTGTAGCTATCATATGTGATTCTCTAGGATTAGTAGAAAATCTTGCAACTATTCCCACAGCATGTTCTATATCTGGCCTACTGTGAACTACGTACATTAACTTACCAATCATGGATCGGTAAATTATCTGATTAACCTCAGTAGTTTCATCCTCCTTTGTCAATTTGCATCTAGTAGCTATCAGTGTTCCTACAGGTTTAGCATCTTCCATGCCAAATGTCTTCAATACTTCCTTTATGTATTTAGATTGTGTGATGAATATGCCATCACTTTGCTGAATCACTTGTAGTCCAAGAAAGAACTTAATCTCTCCAAACATAGACATTTCAAATTCCTTTTGCATTTCATCAGCAAATACCTTGCAGACAAGATCTGAGCCTCCAAAGATAATGTCATCAACAAATATTTTAGCAATGATAATAGTACCATTAGTATCACCTTTCACATATAAATTGTTGTTTTCACTTGTTCTAACAAATCCAATACTTAGCAAGTAAGTATGCAGTCTTTCATACCATGCTCTTAGTGCTTGCTTCAAACCATATAAAGCTTTCTGTAATCTACATACCATATCTTTATTGTCGGGATCAACAAATGCTTCAGGTTGTTCAATGTGGACTTCTTCTTCAAGTATACCATTTAAAAATGCTGACTTCACATCCATTTGATAGACTTTGAATTTCTTATGTGCAGCATATGAAAGTAGCATTCTAACTCCTTCTAATCTAGCAACATGTGCAAATGTCTCACCATAGTCAATGCCTTCTTCCTGTGCATATCCCTTGCATACTAATCTAGCTTTATTTCTTGTGACTTCACCATTTTCATTCAATTTATTCCTGTATATCCACTTAGTATCGATAACATTCTTATCTTTTGGTTGGGGTACTAAGGACCAGGTTTTGTTCTTTTCTATTTGTTTTATTTCCTCTTTCATTGCATTAACCCATTCTTCATTCTCTAATGCAACTTTCACAGTTTTAGGTTCAAATTCACAAATTAAACATGTACCTTGTCTTGTTTTGCTTTTGGTTTGCATTCCAGCATGTCTGTCTCCAATAATTTGTGTTTCAGGATGACGTCTCCTGACAAAACTAGCCAAAACTTGATTTCTCCTTTCTTGTTCATCCTGCTCAGGGTCATTTTCTCGCTCGGCAGCTTCTTCATGTTCATCAGTTTGTGGTGCCTATTGTACTACATTGATTCCTTGCTGACCAGTTGTCATTGTCTGTGGTGTCGGTAGATACTCTGGATATTCAATGTAAGTGAATCTACCATAGTCTTCCAGTTCCTTTGTACTTTCCTTAGTGTACTTATCATCAAACTCATCAACACAAACATTAGTACTTTCAACAATCTTATTTGTAGTCTTATTCAAACATTTGTATGCTTTACTTGTAGTGGAATATCCCAGAAATATTCCTTCATCTCCTTTAGAATCAAATTTTCCATTTCTCTCATCTTTCAAAATAAAGCATTTACTTCCAAAAATTCTGAAATAACTTATAGTAGGTTTGTGTCCAAACCATAGTTCATAAGGTGTTTGGTTTGAGTCCTTCTTCAGTTGTACTTAGTTAAGAACATATACAGCTGTGCTGATAGCTTCCCTCCAATATGTTTGAGCAACATTCTTCTGTATCATCAATGTTCTAGCATAGTCAATTATAGACCTATTCCTTCTTTCAGCAATGCCATTTTATTGAGGTGTCCTCGGTGCAAATACCTGCCTCTTGATTCCATGCTTATTGCAAAAGTTAGTAAATTCATCAAAGATAAATTCACCTCCTCTATCAGATCTTAAACATTTTATTTCCTTACCGGTTTCTTTCTCTACCTTAGCTTTATACCACTTAAACATTTTGAAAGCTTCAGATTTCTCTTTCAAGAACATAACAGTCATTAGTCTAGTATAATCATCAACAAAAAGAATAAAATATTTATCACCAGAATAGCTTTGAGTTCTCATAGGTCCACATAGGTCAGTATGAACCAACTCAAGTATCTTCTTTGTTGAATAGTCTTTTCTTTTAAAACTATACTTAGTCATCTTACCTCTTTGACATTCATGGCACATAGCATGATCAAGTTTTGTTAAGTTAGGCAGTCCTCTAACTCTTTTCTTTCTACTAATCTTGATCATGTTGTCAAAGTTCACATGGCATAACCTTCGGTGCCACAACCAAGCATCTTCATGCTTTATTAACAAACAAGAAGACTGATCCATATAAAGATAGAATAGATTACCTCTGGATTGTGTACCAGTTCTGACAAGTCTCCCTCCATCATTATAAATCTTCACCTTTTTGCTCTCAAAAGCCAGTCGGTGGCCTGAATTGTTCAGCTGAGCCACTCTTATCAAATTATAGTTTAGTCCATCTACCCAGTATGCATTTTCACATTGTAATATGTCATTGATCATCAGTGAGCCTTTACCTCTTACCATACAAGGTGCATCATTTCCCATTCTCATAGATCCTCCATTATATTCAACAAGATGATCAAACTTCTCTACATCACCGGTCATATGATGTGTGCATCCACTGTCTATGATCCATGTATCATTTCTGCTTACTTTAGAGATCAAGGCTATCTCTTCATGTTTCTCTTCCTCTTTTGAGTCATCTTTCATAGCAACAAATACAACTTCTATATCATCATTAGAATCAGATTCAATTTCAATGTCTTCAGCTATGTAACATACCTTTTTGCCTTTTTCATCTCAGTTGTCTCTATTGTTGTGTCCGTAACCTCTATTGACTCTTCTCCCATAGCTTCCATCAGATCGGTCTCTGGATCTATCATCATCTTTCTTCTAAGGACATCTAGCAGCAATGTGACTGACTTCTTTATAATTAAAGCATGCTAAAGGTAGCTTACCTCTATACCTTCCTTTTCCTTTGGGTAATCTTCTGGCCATAAGTGCTTCAAGCTCATCAAGTTCATCATTGGTATTGTCATCACTATCACAATTCTTACCATTCCTGCTAGACTTTCCAATCTTCAGAGAAGACATGAAAGCAGATTCAACAAAAGGAACAACACTATTATCAAAGTTTTAAGTTTACCAATCAAAGTGTCAAGAGTAAGGTTGGATGTAGCTCTTGTTTCATGAATTGCAGAAATCTTGATTGCATAAACTGGTAGCAAAGTTCTAAGAATCTTGCTTATCACTGTTTCATCATCAATCACTCCATCAGATGCTCTAATAGCATGTACCACCTCTTTGAGTCTATTTGAATATTGGACAATATTCTCACCTTCTTTCATTCTCATATCATCAAATCTGCCTCTCAGACTTTCAGCTCGGGCTCTTTTGACATTCAGATCTCCACTATAAATTTGTGCTAATTTATCCCACATTCCTTTGGCAGTTGTGCATGTTTTGATATCTTCAAATTCAGCATCGGTATAGGAAGTAGCAAGTTCCATCATAGTAACATTGTGTTCGTGCTTATCCTTCAGTTGATCAATAGTTAGGGGACCAGTGGGCGGTTGCATGTAGCCATTCTCCATCAACTCTAGTGCTGAGTTCCCAATTCCAGATATGTGCAACTTCATTCTGCTTTGCCATACTGCAAAGTTCTCTTTGTTCAGTTTTGGCACTTCCCTCTTATACATCTTGAGATCTTTATGCTTAAGTCCTTAAAACTTTGTTCCAAGCAACCGGAGCTCTGATACCAATTGTTAGAATAACTGAGAGGGGGGTGAATCAGTTATCCAATGTCCCAAAACAAAATGTATAATTCAAAACAATTTCTTCAATTTCTGCTCGTCGGTAAGCAATAATAACTCTCACTGTTTGTGCTTTTACCGATTACCAGTCTAATACTAAAATAGTTTACCAATCAAATCTAACATGTAATATGCAAAGTATGATAACAAACAAATATCACAATCAACATATAACACAAGAGATTTAATGTGGAAACCCTGTAAAAGGAAAAACCACCTAGGACCGGCAACCCAAAATTGTTCACTCTTCTGAAGTGAGGTCGGTTAAGACCCAACCCTGTGAAAGGTTACAAACACACTGTCAGGTGTGACCTTGTTAGAGGATTTTAGACTAGAAGTTATCATCCAACCATCATTCACTATGGGGTTGACAGGATAACAATATTCATTCTATGAATGATACATCATAAGACTTTCAGAGTCCACTCGGTTAAGAGATTTAAACTGTATACAATGGTTAAATGTGTAACAGTAAATGGCCTGCCTTAATACAACTTCAATTGCAGATTACAGATCAATATTTAGTCCATACAAATCCTTCTGATCAATATTTCACTTCAGATTCAATACTATATCAACTTACTGTCCGTCAGTAATAGCTCTCTATAGCTCGGTAATTGATCTGCAGCTCAGTTCTTACTAACCAGTATGATCATAATGCATGAAAACCTTGTTCACGCGATACTCCTGCAGCTTCTCTTTCTTCCTCGACTTCTTACTAAAGAAATTTTGTTCTCTTATATAGATGAGTAAATCATTTTCTTCTCTACCATCGAATTTTGCTGCTTAATCACATTCATAGATTTTGTCACTTAAACTTTCTCAGTACTTGTGTCAATAACACATTTCAATTTGCTCCGTTAGATTTTCTTTGAATTTTGTCAGTCATTGATCTACGTAACAAACTTTATCTGTTACCTCGATGTTATACTCTTGCCAGCTCATCAATCTTATCAGCTAAACTAACCATTTAATTCATTCTGTTCTCCTCGGTTAACAAAGAATGTGTCGGTGAAAACTGCTCAGTTAATATTGCGGTCAGTATACACTACACTTCATTGGTGTATACTAGAAATGCTTTAGTTACCGACAACACTACTTTGTGTCTTTTAGCTCTATAGTTCATTATAGATGAATGCAACATAATGAAGTCAATATCATCAAGTCATAGACTCATCAACAAGTTACTCAATGTGTTCCTTATCCTCATCTATCATGTGCATCTTTCCTCATGTAGATTTCTCTGTTCTTCATCTCTTTTCCATTTTTCTTCAGATGTCTCGGTGTAGTAACTTACAAGATAAGTGCTGTCAAACTAGTTGACATCAATGACAACATAATACTAATTTAATCATATTAAATATTTAATCAGCAACTTCTCAGTGATCTTACAATCATAGATCCTTCAATCAGATTCCAAATCAGTTGTAGTCCAACAATATCCACCTTCATAACCATATTTCTATACCCACCTCTCGCTATTCCTCTCTATATATCTCATGCCTCTCTTTCCCTATCTAGGTCTCTCATGTCTCTCTCTCCTATTAGAAGTTTATCTCCTCTCTATCTACCCAATCTTTAGTTCTCTCCCTCCCTATATATCTCTCTCCCCCTCCCCCTTATCTCTCTCATCCCCTTCTCTCTCCCATCACCTCTCTATTTCTTCCTCTCCCTCTCTGCATAGGGTTAGGGTGAAAGATTGATGGTATAATTAGTAGAGAGAGAGAATAAGTGGTAGGGAGATGGGGGAGAGATAGAGAGGGGAAGAGATAGAGAGGTTTTATTTGGTCATGGATTGGATATTTTCAACTTGAAGAAAGTTGTGGCTTAGATATGTGAGAGTAGATCCACCCCTTTCAAGGATTGAATGCCTAGGAAGTTAGATATTATCACCTAATATTATGGCCCTTAAGTGTATCAAGGATAAGTTCAAGCAATTTGTATTACCTCTCTCTCTCTCTCTCTCTCTCTTATTTCTTTCACTTTCTCCATCTTCCTTTACCCTTATCTCTTTCCCCCTCTATCTCACACCTTTCTCTCCCCCACCCCCTCCCTCCTCTCCCTCTCCATTTCTCCCCTCTCCCTTCCCAACGCTTTCTTTCCTCCTCTCCTACTCTTTACATCTCCCCCCATCTCCCTCCCCCCATCTTTTTCAATCTCTCTATTTCCCCCTCTCCCTTTTCCCTTATCTTCTCCCTCTCCCTTTTCCCTCCTCTCCCATCTCCATTTTCCCCTCTTCCTTTCCCCATCTCTCTTTCCTCCTCTCTCACTCTTTTCCTCACCTCCAATCTCCCCCTCCTCTCTCTCACACACTCTAGGATAATTTAAACCAATTTGTATTAGGCCATCCTTCTCTCCCTCTCTCAATATATTTTTGTATGTTGATAATAATTTTATGTATAACCCTTAAACCCAATAACCATAACCCCTAAACTCTCTCTCTCTCTCTCTCTCTCTCTCTCTCTCTCTCTCTCTCTCTCTAAATTAAAATATAAACCCTAAGCCCTAAGCCCTCTCTCATTTTCTCCATCTATCCCCTTTTCTCTATCTATCCCCTTTTCATTCTACACCTCTTTCCCTTCTCTCCATCTTCCACACACATATCCCCCCTCCCCCTCTCCCCCCTCTCTCTCCATCTCTCTACCTTTCTATTTAATGGTATATTTTATCATTTGAGTATTGTTGATATTTTCACCATTTTGTATCCTTGCGAATGATGTTCTAAGTTGATTTATGTGACTATTTATATTCTCTCTTGTGAAGTCCTAAATTATTGTTTATTAATAAAATATTAATTGATATATATTTATATGTATGTATATATACTTTTAGTGTGTAAAGTATTATTATTGAAAGACTATATTTATGAGGGCATGAAATAATATTTAATATTTACTATTTATTTGTAGATGTATATTTATATGGCCCTCTCCCTCTATTTCTATGCCTATCTCTCCCTTCCCCCTCTTTGTGTATCTTTGTATATCTCTATATCTCTACAACTCTATATCTTACCATTTATATATCTCTATATGTCTCCTTCCCCCTCTCTTATCTATCTTTCCCTCTACTTATTTCTCTCTATCTCTTAATGTATCTACCCCTATCTCTATTACCAACACTATATTTCTATTTCTCATTATCTCTTCCTCTCCCTCTCCCTCTACCTACCACTCTCTCTCTTTGTTTCCTCCAAGCTCCCTTTCCCCCTCTCTTACTCTCTCCCTCTTCGCCCCATCTTATAGGGTACTCCTTGCAAGTGTATCTTATAGGGAGGTATTCATTGCTAATTATGACCTTTATTTGAAAAATGGTTTATATGAATCACATATTTTAACCTTTCATGGTGTATTATTGTCATTATGATAGGGCATGAGATTATATCATGAAGTGTATTTGGAAATGAAATAAGAATCTACAAATATGATGGTGTAAGAACTTACTAATTTGATGAAAGAGATGATTTATATAAGGAGTACCCTCATACCACTTTTCCTATATAGAAGCCCTACCCCCTCCCTCCATAAAACACCCGCCCCTTACTTAAGAAATATATTGCCCCACCTTTTTGCACATTTTAAACCCCCAAAGAATAATGTACATGGTATTGTATCGCCTCTTTAGTGAAGACCTCTTGATTAGGTAAAAGATGCATGTACACTCAACATGATTATATTGTAGGTATGAAGTTTTAGGTTGAAATACATAATGTGTTTTTCAACCTACACAAACTTAACTTTCATAGTTGGTAATGTGTTCTTTTCTTTCTCATTTCATGTCTCCATATATAAATTCTCTTTCATCAAATTAGTAAGTTTTTATACCCTCATATTAGTATATTCATATTTTATTTCCAAATACATTTGATGATTTGATCCTATGCCGTATCATAATGACAAGAATACACTATCAAAGGTTAAAAGATGTGATTCACCTATATGCATTATATTTGTATATTTTTCAATGACATATCCACTTGTCTAACCGCATCTCGTTATCAACCTCTTATTGTCCCCCTCAATATATATCACCCTTATCTTTCCCCATCTAGGTATCCCATGTATCTCTCCCCCTATATGATTATTTACTCTCTACCTTCCCCCTATCTAGTTATCTCCCTCACTCTAGACCTCCCTCCCTCTCTTCCTTACTCCTATCACCTCTCTATCTCTCCCCCTCCCTTAAGTTTCATAGGTCTTAGGGTGAAATATTTATGGTGAAAGGTTTAGGCTACATAGGGTTGAGGTTATTTCCTAGTTTGATACTTCTCTCTATCTCTCCCTCTCCCTCTCCCTCTCCCTCTCCCTCTCCCTCTCTCTTCTCTATAATTCATCTATGTCTTGCCTTCTATTTCCTCTCTCTCTCTCTCTCTCTCTCTCGGTATGTCACCTATATTCCTCTCTATCTTGGCTCTCCCTAGGTCTTTAAATCCCTACATGTTTACCTCTCCTCCATCTCTTCTTTCTCTTGTATCTCTATTTTTTCTTTTATCTCTCACCTTCTCCCTCCATTCCATACCTATGTTCCTTCCTCCCTTATTCCTCTCTCCCTCACTATCTCCCCAACCCTCCTTACCTCTCTCTCTATCTCTCTCCATTATCTATGCCATGCTTGATGGTACAATTGGTAGAGAGATGGGGGAGAGTGATAGAGGGGGAAGAGAGAGAGTGGTAAGGAGATGGGTCAGAGAGGGAGAAAGTAAGAGAGGGGGAAAGGGAGAGGGGAAAGAGATATTGGAGGAAAGAGAGAGAGTGTGGTAGAGTTATGAGAGAGAGAGGGAGAGAAGGGAAATACAAAGAGAGTGAGAGTGAGAGTGGAGTAAAGAGAGAAGGGGAAAGTGAGAAATAATTTAAGGTTTACAACTTATGGTTAGAGAGAGAGGATTTTGGGATAATGGTTATAGGGTTGTGGGTTAGGGTTTAGGTTTTGGGGTTCACAAAAAGAGAGAGATAAGTAAGGATATTGGAGATGGGAGGGGGAGGGTGAGAGGGATATAGGGGGAGAGAGGTGGGGAATATGGAGAGAAATAAAATAGGGAGAGACTGGGGGAGGGGTAAAGAGAGAGGCCCCTTCCACTCTCCATTTCTCTCCTCCACCTTCCCACATCTCTCTTCCCTCCTCTCTTACTCTCTCCTCTCTCTCATATCTCCCTCCCACTCTCTCTTTCCCCCCACTCTCTACCTCTATCTCTCTCCTCCTCTACCTTTCCCCCTCTTTCCTACCTCTTCCTCTTTCATCTTATCCCTTACCACCTCCCTTTCACCATATCTCTTCCCTCTCTCACTATTTTCCTCTCTCCCCAATCTCTCTCTCTCTCTCTCTCTCTCTCTCTCACACACACACACACACACACACACACACATCTCCATTGACCCCATCTCTAGTTGTCTCCCTCCCTATAGACCTCCTCCCCCTCTCCCTTACCCCTGGTATCCTCCTCTTCTCTCTCTCATCACCTCTCTATCTCTCTGTCTCCCTCTCTCCATAGGGTTTAGGGTGCAAGATTGATGGTACAAGGGTTAGGGTATATAAGGTTGAGGATATTTCCAATGTTGATAATTCTATGTATCTCTTCCTCTCCCTCTCTCTTCTCTATAATTTATCCAGGTCTCTCCTTCTCTTTCTTCCTTTTTTTGTCTATGTCTTCCCCTTCCTCATTGAAACTCTATCTTATCTCCCTCAACCTCTCTAGGTATGTCACCTATCTTCCCCTCTATCTTGTATCTCCCTAGTCTCTCACTCCCTAATTTTAATACTATCTATAACTTTAAAATTACTCCTAACCTAATCCTAACCTATAAATGGCCCTAAACCCAACCATATTTCTAACCAAAAAACTAATCCTAAGTATAACAATAACCATAAACCTAAACCCCGACTCTAACTATAATCCTAAACTTAGTCTAGCTATATAACAAACTCAAAGATGTATATTTCATAAATTTTACTATCACAAAGTTGATTTTGAATCAAATTATAGTTTGACATAATATGTCCATGTTTGATATTACTTTTATGCTTATATTAAACATTCAATTTTGACATTATTTTATTTCTATACATATGTTATAGCGTAGTTAGTGCATTATTAGGTAGTACTATTAATGTGACAATAATGCAATAGATTATCCATTCAGTGTCTTTGGTATTATTATACTAGTATTTCTAATATTGCTCACTCCTAAAATTATTATATGACAATTTCTACCATATTTACATCATTGTTTTCAACATATTGATGTGATATTCTCTTTATTACATTCATAGACTTTTACAATATGTTAGTTTGAAATGTATATTATTATCTTTTTATTTGATATAATTATTTAACAAAATTAAAAGAAAAAAATTATATTATTATTCTAAAATAAAATAATTTTATTGTTAAAATAATTATTAATAGAAATCTTCCCTTCATAAAAAAAATTGTTCCACAAATTTAAAGTAAAACTTAATAAAAATATATATAACAAATTTGAAAATTTAAATTTATAAAAATAATACTATAATAATGTTTTGTACAAATTATTATTATTATTCTTAAAGAAAATAATTTTATTGTTAAAATAATTATTAATAAAAATATTTCATAAAAAAAATTATTCTGAAAAAAAGTAAAATTTAATAAAAAAAATATAACAAATCTAAAATTTTAAATTTTATAAAAAATAATACAATAATAATATTTTTTATAGATTATTTTATAACCAAATGAAACTTAAATCCAAAGTCTTATGATTTTGAGGAAATAATTTCTTTGTTCAAGGTAGGAGAAACAGTTTAAAAATTTAAAGTGGGAGACACCAAACATACTTTATCCATTCCAAGTTGCACATCAAGGCAAACATGCAGCAGGCGGAGGCAAACAGATTTAAGTGGGCCCAACAAGAAGTCAACACATGCATGGGATATGCATCCTAGATGGGTATGCATGATTTTTTTGTCTACCATGTCACTTTTTATGTCAGGATAGACGGTTCCAATTTGAAATAAAGGATCCCTAAATTCTCCATTAAATACTTGCAATTACTCCTCCACCACTTCCTTTTTCTTTCCCTCATTCGACCCCCTCCCATTTTTGGATAACACTAATACTTAATTGTTTTCATTGTTTCTGGTCCTGACAAGATGAGATATTGAAGCACCTCACACCTTTGTATAGAACACAACACACATAACAACCACATCTTGTATTTTTCGTTCACAAATATGTTCTTATTCTTCATCGTTGTTGAGATTCGAGTTAGAAGATTTAGTCTATTCTTGACCAATATGGCATCACTTTATTTTGGCACTTCTGATAACTTCAATTGGATACACGATTGGCTAAGGGAGATCCTAGTTCAAAAAAATCAGCTAATGGCATATCATTTATATCTTATGTGAGGTCCTCTCAGACACTAAATGACAAAGTTGATAACACAAGTTGCTTGTTCAATAGTGATATAAGACAACCAAATTTTTACTCAGGAATTGAACATTCTCTTAGCTGAATGAAGACACACTTTCATTTATCAGATTTATATGTTATATTATATTATAATATATAATATTACATTATGTTCAATGTGGAAAATAGGGTCTTCTAGCTTAAACATGTAGACTAGAAACCATTTCCAAACACCATTACATTAGAAGACAATCAATTATGCCCAATTGCAAACCCTTGGAAGAGTTGGGCACTTTATGGTTGATTGGTGATTGATTGTCCCTCTTTTGATTTGAATTTATTTAATGTGATTTAGAAATTGAAAGTACAAGAACTAGGCTAAAAGGTGAAAAATTGGAAATAATCAACATACAAAATAAGCTACATTTTAGATATGCAATCCTATTTATAGATCTAGAAAGAGGAATTAGAGAGGAACACGTGTCTGAAATATAATCTCAAAATAGCTAGACACTGTCAATAGGTGTCATAGTTCCAGGAGGACTATGTTAGTAATTGACAACATCCAAGTGGACTATGTCACTAACTGTAGAATATGCCACTAAATGATAGTGTCCAGGATACTTTTTTGAAATCTAGTTCTCCTTGCCTTAGTTTTCTCTTCCTAGATCTACACTTCTTTTCTCCTAGATCTAAAAATATGCATACAATAAGAAGGAAAAATGGTGTTTAGGGGCTTGCCTAAGTTAGACCTGAGGTTGTGAATCAACCCTACAACAATGATGATGAAAATGAAATATTACCCTTGCTAGGGAAGAGGCTAAATCTAAAGGAAATTCTTGAATTGAAATAATTAAATGAAATGATATACCTTTTCTTGATGTTACAATTATCTTAGGATAAGTCCTCCAAATGTGGATGTAATAACATGCTAAATCATCATAAAATCCATCTTGATAACATAATTGAAGATTCCTTGTTGTATCTTGATGCTCTGTGTTATTAGATATGCTCTTCAAAAGAATATCTTATCTTGGCATGAACTTTCGATGAGATGAATAATGAGTGATATCTTATATAGTATTCTCAAGGTATTTTTCATTTTGACTGACTTATAATGATCATATCCTAACTTCAAGACAAAAATGTCAAGGTCGACACATCATTCTCTTGACATTTGAGCCTTAAAGGGCTTAGACTATTTTGGTAACTGCAAACTATGTCAATAATTAGCAGTGTCCTACCAAAATAGGCCTAAATTTTATTGGAATTAAGATAATAGGGCCTCGATATCATATCTATAATTAATATTGGGATTGACAAAATTGAAGTGGGGATTTAATTCCATTAAAATTAAAAGTATGATAGAACCTTATATGAACTTGAGATGATATAAAATAAAGGGAACACTAAAATAAGGGCCTAATGAGGAGCATGTTGAGATTTAAAATAGAATAGGATTCATATTCTTGAATTATTTATTAATTTAAAGCTAGAAATGCTCTCAAAAGTGCTTAGAGGAATGGAAAATCAAAATGAGTGCTAGAAAAGTGTGAAATTGGACTTGGTAATTAAAGAAACTTATAATTTATGACAGTACATTTAGCCCTCATTTTAGTGGGACTATGAACTCACGCTCATACTCACATTAAGTAGAACTCAAGAGACAAAACATTTGAGAGAAAGATAAGCTAAGCGTAAGATGTCACTAAGTTTGAGGGATGATCAAGCCCCTAAACATAGGATCTTCTCAATCCTTACAAAAGATCTTCAAATATACACAGAACAAATAATGTTAGAGCCAAAGGAAACAAAAGGTTCCAAGTCAACTAATTGAAGAGATCTCAATGTAAAAATGTCTTAGCCACTAATATCATTCTCAACATTTTATTGCAATAGCACAATTGAACTTACAAAAATAACAAGGTGAATAGATGTAAAATGGATTCACCTCTATTCAAATGTAAAGGGGGAAATATGAGACCTATTCTCAAACCCAAATTCCCCAATGAAGAGATCCGATTTGATCAACCTAGAGGTTAATACACAATCGAATCAATTTATGGTTAATATGGAAAAGAAAGTAAATCTAATATTTCCCTTTTTATTGAATGGATATTATGTTTGAAATATTGAACAATTGAAATACAACTACTAACCTCAAAATTAGGGCAGATCTGGAAAATATTGAATTCTGATGTCTGTGTGTACTTTCTAGAAAATTTGAAACATGTCTTGGACTGGAAATGCCAAGACAGAGAAAACTCAAAAATCTTTCCTCAAGATGGCTCAGCTCGGGTTTGACCCTCATAAAAGGTCAAATACCACATTCTTTATTTGAAGTCCGATTTGAATTTTATTCGCAGATCCCAGAAGATGATCGAAGAGGGTATCCAAATTTGCTCTCAAATTTGAAACTTCGCACCTGTACCTGCAAGAAAATGAGGGTTTTTGTTGTATGGGGGGTTTTCCTTGGTTAAACCCCAATTTAGGAATTAACCTTGAAATTGAATTGAAATGTATTGTGCATAAACAAAGCAATTGAAACAAATCACCTCGCTTATGTTGAAGTCCTTGTAGAGGATTCGAATCCTCAAATCCATAAGTAGGAATGCTTCAATGGATGTAGGAAGTAGGATGTCTCCAATCAATAGTATTTGATCTTCAACACCAATCTTGACTTGATCTTTGCATATGAAAAGGCTTGAATGAATGGAGAAGGATGGATCATCAAGGGGGCTCCAAAGAGATTGAATCCTTCAATAGCTAACAATGGATCTCCTTGATGGATGGATGCTTGAACACTTGAATGCTTGAAGACTTGCCTGAATGCTTGAATTCACTTGCTTGCACTTGAGAGCTTGCTCATGAAATTGCTTGAGATGTGATATGAAAACTTGATTGAGAAAACTTGATGTGAAAATGAGAGAGGAAGGCCTCCTTTTATAGTGATCTAGGGCACACTCCTCTAGATGGGCCACCTTGGAGAATTAAATCCCAATTAGGTCCTCACCTTTAGAAAATATATCTCGATTAAATGCAATTAAAGGATTTACCATCCCGAAACCCGAAATGGCTGACCCAGAGGCGGGAAAATAAATTTCCCGAAAGCTCGAAGCCTAGAAATTAAAGATTTTGAAATTTTGGAGAAAGGGGTCAAAGTCGACATTGACCCTGACCTAGTCAGGGTCGACCTAAGACATTGACCTTTTTCTTAGGTTGACTCAAAACTAAATTAGGAGGTCCCAGGGATGCCCAGAAACCTAGAAATGATGCTAGAACAGGATAGAATGTTAGGAATAGACACAAAATCCTATGATTACCAAAATGAAGGCAAGGAGGATCCATTTCTAAATCCTACCTAGAAAATAGATCCATGGAAGAGGGAAATTCAGGAGAATCCTTAAGATCCTAACCCTAATTTCACCTAGAATGAAGAAATCAAGTGCGGGGAAGAAGTGGAAAGCGGGGAGAAAAGCCAAATATATGCAAAGACTCGATCAAGGCACTTAACATGACCCCAAACCACTTACTTGGAGGGCTAAATGCTCTTATCATGGAAGTGCTTCCATTTTAAGATGATACATTAAGTCCCCACTTTAGCAAGAGTATGGACTCGATGCAAACTCTTGGTAAAGGAGATCATAATAAAAAGATAATCTTATCGTAATCCAAAGGACAAAGAGAAACCTTAAGCCCCCAGGGACTCAAATCTTTATCAACTCCTAGATCATAATAAGAGAGACATCTCTAGAGAGAGAAAGAAGGTGTGATTACCTCGCCCAATGAGAACTTATGTCCCATTGTGAACCACACAAGAAAATGGTGCAATTGGAAAGATGGAATTGAACCGCCTAGTGAATGTGGCTACTCACTAGTCAACCCATCAAGGATTTATCCTTAGGAATATTATATTCCATAAGAATAAAACCAAAAATAAAAACAAAAGAGATACAGTCTTAAGGACACTTCTGACCTTAAGGGATCATAATATATGTGTATTTGAAACTGGAGGGATCAAGAGATCCTAAAATATAAATATGTGCTTTAAGGATTAGTTACTAATCCAAAAAGGGAAAAGAAGTATCCTGAAAAATATGTGTATTGAAACATGCATGTGTGTGTGATAGGTGAGCAAAGTGTATGCCCCCACGTTAAAGTCATTGCTGACACTTTAACAGGAGCAATGGCTTTAACAGAAACATAAACAACTCCACTGATTATGTTTCCACGTCGAAATGCCCCTCGACCAAGACAAATCAAGGGAAATATAATAGAAACATACAGAGAACACAGAAGGGATCTACCTATCGTGGGGTCAGTATGATCATAAGATAATATATATATGATATTATTGCAAATGAATTGACATCATTCCCCAAAGAAAGTAGAACTACAATCACAAACGAGGAAAGATCACATAAGATATACGAAGGAGACTCTTTTCAGACCATGACATGGAGACCAAAAAGAATTAGTGCTACCATATCTCGAATCCAAGTAGATTATACAAGGAAACATTTACGAAGAATAACACAGTTACAACATAACATTGAACAACACATAGAAGAATAAAGATACATATAGAAGAATTTGAACAACAGTTTCGATTCCTTCATCACCTTGCACCTACTGAGTAACAAGGATCATGTAAGAGAATCTAACAACATTTAGCAAACACATTACACAAGAAGCAAAATAAAATAGGCAAACACACAACAAAGCTACCACGAAGGACAAGCTGATCAAGCATGCCACCTACTCTCCCCATCTCGTTGTATATCATTTAGGGAAGGTGGGTAACTCGCAAGAGGGACTATATCCAACACAGTAGGAATGATAGCCAGTTCCAAACAAGGATCCTCTTGAGAATCACTATGTTTGACACTAGGTGTAAGAGTTAATTGTGATGAAAGCATATTAGTTAAATCAATGTCAATGTGAATAGTCTCATATTCATCATTAACATCATCAGTATCATCAAGAGTATCTTCTTAATCAAAATTAATCAAAATAGGATCTAAGATATGAATAGAATCATCATAATCATGCATGTGAACATCATTATTAGTAACAACATCTTCTAACACATTATGCATAGGTTTATCCGAAGAAGATAGAGATCTTTTAGCTTTAGCATGAGCATGATGCTTTTTACGACATTCATTAGCAAAGTGATTACGTTTTGATTTATTTGAAATAGGTTGAGAACTAGGAGGAATAATCATGGGATCCTTCACAGGTTCTTTAGGAAGATCAATAGGATTATTATCCATAGGAGAAACAGTCACAAGATCTTTGATAGGTTCGATAGGAGGAACTTGATTAACAGAACTAGAAGCCATAGTTAAAGTAGGTATCGAAGGTGTAGGTAAAAGACCACGATTAAGATCCATAGGAGGTGAACTTAATTCAAGAATTTTATGATGTTTATAAGCTTGATATGATCAAAAAAGATTATCAGGTCAAGGAGGACATGAATTAGGTAGTGAAGGCCAAAATAAATCTAGAGTAGCACAATCTCTAGGCCTAGAAGGTTGATATAGACTATGATTAATCATCTTCACTTCTCCATCATGAATAAACTTAAGACACTTATGGATAGGTGAAGCAACAGCATGCATGGAAGTCAACAAAGGTAAACCTAGCTTAACTTGAAATTGATCAGAAGTAGGAACCACAACAAAGGTAGTGTTCACAATTTTTCCAAAAAGTTCAACCGGCAAGGTAATAGAACCAAATGATGGATAAAGAAAACCATTACAAGTTTGAATCCACACATCTGATGTATCATAGAAGTCACGTTGTAAAATTTTCATAAAAAGATTTTCTTCAGTGATAACATTGACTAAGAAGGTAGGATCAACAAGACAACCACGAGTAGGTATCTGAGCAACCCTAGCAGCAATATAAAGGGGACCATTAGGAGCTTTAATAATCTCAGAGTCATCAAAGGTAATCAAAAGTTCCCGAGGTCTTTTATTTTTGAATTATTGTCGAGGTTTAGGTTGAGGTTTCACTTTAGGTTGAGATTGAACTTGAGGTTGAATTTGAGTTTGAAGTTGAGGTTGAAGTTGTGGTGGAGATATAGACTTATCAATATGCACCACTTGATTAACAACATGATTGAGATCATCCATCCTTGAATCATACACAATTTCCATAGCAGATGGTTGAGCAATAGTATTAGTATCATGTATAGGTAAAGGATTCGTATAGATTTGAAGGTTCTGATTAGGAGGAGAGACAGATTGATTCCCACTACTGTCTAGATTATCAACAGATAAAACCTTAGAATCAATTAGATCTTGAACCTTGTGTTTTAAAGAATAACATCTCTCAGTATCATGACCATTCTGACAATGATATTGACAAAAAGCATTTTGATCAAAAGATTTAGATGCAATCGTAATAGGTAAAAGAGGTCGAATAGGAGGTAAAGTAATCATATTAACAGCTAACAACCTATTCATAATAGCATGTAAAGTTTTAGAAAGAGGAGTAAACGTATGATTTAATCGAAAAGTAGTGGATGCCGAAGTGGCATTATGAGATGCAACAACAACCTGATCAGCAACTGCATTCGCTTGTTTGTTTATCTTGACATAATTATTGAAATTTTGAAACTTGTTTGGATTAGGAGCAGTATCACTCTTATCAACTGGAACAGGAGCCATTGGAGTGGTGCTCTCAAATTGACTCACTTATAATTGATAATGATGAAGTGCTACACAAAGTTGTTGAAAAGAGGTAAATTCAGTAAGCAGAATCTTATCTCTAATATCCTTTTACAAATTTGAAATAAACATATGTTGAATATCAATATCAGGAACAGGATAGGAAATCTGAGCATGCAAATGCTTAAATCTACCAATAAATTCAGTCAATTTTTCCCTAGCACTTTGCTTACAATGCATTAAATCAGTCAAAGACACTTGCAGACCAATATTATTTTGAAGTTGTTGAATAAAGGCATTAGCAAGTTGTGGGAAGGAATCAATTGAATACGGAGGCAAGGAACAATACCATTGTAAGGCCTTGTCATGAAAGGTTCTAGCAAACAGTTTGGCTAAAATCCTATGGTCATGAGCATAATCACTACAAAGGATTTGGAATGTTTTAACATGATGAACATGATCTCCTTTTCCATTATAATTCTCAAGATGAGGCATCTCACCTTGTTGAGGAACAGGAGTACGAATAATATCCTGGGAAAAAGGACTTCCCATGTCACATGTAGGAATACTAAACTTGTTTTGAGTTAAGGAAGCAAGTTGTTGTTGTAAGGATGACACAGTCTGAGCCAAACTGATGATTGTTGAATCATTAGAGGAAATAGGAGGAGTAGAAACATTAGACACACTAGGTAAAGTGTAAGAAGCTGCAGGAATAGAAGACACAATTGGAGGAACACTAGGAACTACAGTTGGAAGCAGATTGGAATAAGTAAAAGGAACATTATGATATGAAGGTTGTGATATAGGAAGGGACACAGGAGGAACACTCATAGGAATAGAGGGAATTGTCATAGTCACCAAAGAAGGAGTATAGATAAGAATACTAGGTAAAGGATTAGAAGGAGGTTCAACACTAGTGATAGGAGGAGTTAACCCTAAATCTTGAGCTTCTTGAGCTAAAGGTTTAACATTGGAATGCACAAGATCAGTAATACCACACAAGAGGTTAACACCTTGATCACTATCATGGAGAAATTTCTTAAGAGCCTCTATAGCTTGAATGGAATCTTGATTATGGTTTTCTTGAAGAAGCCAATTACCCATTTTATCAAGTTCAGTGGAAAGTTTTTCGACTTGTTTAGGAGGAACTCTTAAAGCATCATCCTCATCATGAGATGAGTGAGAAGATTTTTGCTCCATAGGAGGATTGGAATCATGAAGAATCAAGTTATCATCGTTGATCCTAAGGAAAGGAGAAGAAGATGCAGGATCAAAAGCACCCATGAGTCTACGACTTCTTCTAACCGGAATGTTATAAGTAGGACTAGTGGTAGTAAAACTCATAAACTAAATGAACTAAACTAAGCACACATAAATCATGAATATGAAATCTAATTAGCATGCAAGATCAATCACAAAGGAAAAATCTAATACTAACAAGATAAAAGGAAAACACAATAAAGCAAAGGGAAATCTAACATCAAAAAGAAAGAGAGTAAGCTAGTCAGGTTCACCAAAATGAATAGATGTAAAATGGAATCACCTCTATTCAAATGTAAAGGGGGAAATATGAGACCTATTCTCAAACCCAAATTCCCCAATGAAGAGATCCAATTTGATCAACCTAGGGGTTAATACACAATCAAATCAATTTATGGTTAATATGGAAAAGAAAGTAAATCTAATATTTCCCTTTTTATTGAATGGATATTATGTTTGAAATATTGAACAATTGAAATACAACTACTAACCTCAAAATTAGGGTAGATCTGGAAAATGTTGAATTCTGATGTCTGTGTGTACTTTCTGGAAAATTTGAAACCTGTCCTCGACTGGAAATGCCAAGATAGAGAAAACTGAGAAATCTTTCCTCAAGATGGCTCAGCTCGGGTTTGACCCTCATAAAAGGTCAAATACCACATTCTTTATTTGAAGTCTGATTTGAATTCTGTTCGCAAATCCCAAAAGATGGCCAAAGAGGGTATCCAAATTCACTCTCAGATCCGAAACTCCACACCTGTACCTGCAAGAAAATGGGGGTTTTTGTTTTATGGGGGGTTTGCCTTGGTCAAACCCCAATTTAAGAATTAACCTTGAAATTGAATTGAAATGTATTGTGCATAAACAAAGCAATTGAAACAAATCACCTTGCTTATGTTGAAGTCCTTGTAGAGGATTCGAATCCTCAAATCCACAAGTAGGAATGCTTCAATGGATGTAGGAAGTAGGATGTCTCCAATCAATAGTATTTGATCTTCAACACCAATCTTGACTTGATCTTTGCATATGAAAAGTCTTGAATGAATGGAGAAGGATGGATCATCAAGGGGGCTCCAAAGAGATTGAATCCTTCAATAGCTAACAATGGATCTCCTTGATGGATGGATGCTTGAACACTTGAATGCTTGAAGACTTGCTTGAATGCTTGAATTCACTTGCTTTCACTTGAGAGCTTGCTCATGAAATTTCTTGAGATGTGATATGAAAACTTGATTGAGAAAACTTGATGTGAAAATGAGAGAGGAAGGCCTCCTTTTATAGTGATCTAGGGCACACTCCTCTAGATGGGCCACCTTGGAGAATTAAATCCCAATTAGGTCCTCACCTTTAGAAAATATATCTCGATTAAATGCAATTAAAGGATTTACCATCCTGAAACCCGAAATGGCCGACCTAGAGGTGGGAAAATAAATTTCCTGAAAGCCCGAAGCCCAGAAATTAAAGATTTTGAAATTTTGGAGAAAGGGGTCAAAGTCGAAATTGACCCTAACCTATTCAGGGTCGAGTTCAACCTTGACCTAGTTAGGGTCGACCTAAGACATTGACCATTTTCTTAGGTTGACTCAAAACTGAATTAGGAGGTCCCAGGGATGCCCAGAAACCTAAAAAATGATGCCAAAAAAGGATAAAATGTCAGGAATAGACATAAAATCCTATAATTACCAAAATGAAGGCTAGGAGGATCCATTTCTAAATCCTACCTAGAAAATAGATCCATGGAAGAGGGAAATTCAGGAGAATCCTTAAGATCCTAACCCTAATTTCACCTAGAATGAAGAAATCAAGTGCAGGGAAGAAGTGGAAAGCGGGTAGAAAAGCCAAATACATCCAAAGACCCAATTAAGGTGCTTAACATGACCCCAAACCACTTACTCAGAGGGCTAAATGCTCTTATCATGGAAGTGCTTCCATTTTAAGACGATACACAAGGACATTCACTAATTAAGAAGAAAAGAAGGCATGCATTACATTGGTCAACAAGATTTGTTACGTTGGGTGATTTATATGGTGAAACAAAACAATGACACTAGCAATCGAAACTATACTAGGTAATAAATATGGTGTAACAACAATTACACTAGCAAGATATGTTATGTTAGATGACCAACAACAAATCTTGATAACCATGCCTTAGGGGGTGATATGTAATACAAAAATTTCACTTCAATGATATATCAATAAATGTCTGTGAGCAAAAAGGAGGCCTCATATGACCTCCCACTTAATATTTCAACATACCTCCTCTATCATCAAGGAGATATCCTCAACAAAAAATGCATGCATTACAAGCTAGGAAGAAAAATACTTGTAAAGTATGAGGTTCTTTAAGCAAGGAAGATATAGTTGTAAAGGATATATCTTGCCAAAATGTACAAAAGATACTTTTCAAGTATACTTGACTATAAAAGGGAGGATTTTTTTTTCTTGAAGATATATACCTCTGAAAAGAGAGGATATCTTTAACAAAGATGACATCTTTGACTAAAAGGGGGATTGGATAAGTATTACAACTTCCCAATTGCTAGGAAAGAGAATTTTTGGTGAAGGATTACTCACTTTTAATAACCAAGGGAGAGATTATTTATAATAGAAATACACTTTCAAGCAAGGAAGAGGTCCTAATAAAAAATGCATGCCTCTAAGAAAGGAGAGAAACCTCAAGAAGAACAAATAACTTTATGCAAGAAAATATATCAATTTATAAAAGATACAACTCAACAAAGGGAAAGTGGATCCTTAGGAAGGAGGAGTAGTTGAGAACTATTCTTACCTCCAATGTAGAGAAAAGAATAAATAATATATTATGTTACTAACCTAATATAATTGCACATAAAATTGTATCACCATGAATAAAAATGAGCCCCCAATAGTAAGCTATCGATGTCACATAGTGAGGAGAAACATATTAGGAACTAAATGCATGACAATAGTTCCACTTATTGTCACTTTTCATTTGAGTGATACCAAAAACAATGAATTATTTAATTTTACATTCACTAGTTGTATGGCTATGATTTTGAAAATATTTGCAAAAATAAGGGTTGTCTTGATTTTTTTATTCTTCTTTCTTCCATTTTTCAAAGAAAGACTAACTAAAATGGCTTTAAGAAGCTCAAGAAAAATATTCTCTTGTGATGAGAAGTTAGGAGAAGACATAGATGTATTGGGAAATGGGGGAGGGGATGTCAACAAAGGAGGAGGTTTGAAACCTATGTTAGAATATACAAGGAAGTGCTACCATTGGTCGTCATTGATGTCAAATACCTATACTAACACTATGGTGGTTTGGTGGGTGTTTGGTATGTATTGGTTGTATCTTGTTGTTCTCTAGTTTGGTAATAAGAGTCTCAATTATGCACAAGGAAGTTTTAGAATGATAATATCATAGGTCCCTAGTGCGTCGTGGTGTTTGAGATGGGATAAATATCGACTACAACATATTTCTTATCTACATCCTATCGGTGTTAGCGACTACTTTATGTATCTATTTTGGTCTTGGTTGTGGTGTTCAGATAGATTCAGTATTTGAAACATGTATTGTAATATCTTAAGTCTAACCTATCTAAGATGTGTACTATAATGTGTGGTTACCATCTCCTATGTATGTCCCAGATTTAGGACCAATGTTGAGTGCCTAATGTAATTATAATATCTAATGCATTGGTGATTACACACACTATGTGTAAGTCTGACATATGTATTGGATACTAGCATGTAAATATAGGTATCCGGGGATGAGCGAATAATGCAATAATGCAATGTGATGTAACAACAATATACACACATATGAAGTGATTACGAATTCAAGTAAAAAGAGATCTGTGTTCTTGCATAACATCTGAAGATCTTAGAGGTGGATTCTATATATATTCATATCATTTGTGTATCGACACTGAGCCCTTGAGTATTGATAGTGAGCCTTTGTGTATCAGCAATGAGCTTATGTATCGACATTGAGCCATTTCCATATCTGACAATGAGCCTTTTTACAAATAACTTTTCAGTGTCACCCTAATAGTTGTTTTTCATATTCATGATAATTATCTTCTATGTGGTTTTTTCTAGTTGGGTTTTCCACATAAAATATGGTGTTCTATGTTTCAGTGTTCCTTTGTTATTCATGCATATATTTATTGTCAATATTTTTTGTGCTTAATTGATAAATATTAATTTTGTATCATTATTGTTTAAGTGTTTACTGATAGAGGGGAATTTTTTTTTGTTTGTGTCAAAATAAATAATTCACCCCCTACCAATTATTTGGAATGTTCAACAATTGGTATCAGAGCCTGGTCCCTTGCAGTCAAATTTTAACCACTTGAGGGAGATCTTGAAGGTTGAATAGATGGAAGGAGGTTTCTACTCTAAGGAAGATTGGAAGATCATCTTGAGTGATATTGAAGACACTAAATTTGAGAATGAAGAATTAAAAGAAAGTCTAATGGAGGTAAATGCTTGTATTGCAAAACTAAGAGTGTAGATCATAAAATTCAAAGCAAGGCATAAGGAAGTCAATAGAGAGTTGAAAGAATCAAAGGAAAAAATCTTGGTGATGGAACAAGAGCTAGCTGTATTAAGGAAATAGGAAGCTATGGTGCAAATCAAATAGAGAATAGCAAGGAAGGTCTCATCAAGACTGGATCAAGGTATAAAATGAAGGATGCTTGGATTAAAATATTTGAACTAGAGAAGGCATTAGATGAATGGAAAGTGACAAAAGATAATTTTAAGAAAATGATGAAGAAAAATGTAGAACAAAATGAGATGTTGGAATTGGAACTAAGGAAGTTGAAGGATGAAACTAGAATATGTGAGAACAACTCTATCCTCAATAAGTTGTTAGATCTACCAGAAGAAAACAAAGAGGATTTTGGATCTACCTGTGAATGTTTGAATCACAATGATAAAGGTAAAGGCATGCTGATCGAGGAAGCAATAGACGTAAAGACTTCAAGTAAAATCAAGAATTATAACCCTACTATGAAGAGATCACAGATAAGGCAACCACATTATCAAAGGTATTTATCTTTCAATGGTTGTTTTTATATTTGCAAGAATTTTGGTCACAAGGAAGTACACTGTGGGATGAGAAAAGGAAATGAATGTAGTAAATGCCACAAGTTTGGTCATGAAGAAAGTAAATGCATGAGTCAAGCTGAAGTTCAGGAAAAAGGAAGTGTTATGAAATAGATATTTCATGAAAATTTCTATGTATGTCATAACTATGGTTACAAAGCTAGTTAGTGTGGACAAACATGTCACTATGCTAAATCATGCAAGTCTGAAGCTACAATGATAAGTAATAAATGTGATAAGAAGACAGTTGAATCATGTAATTCTCAGAAGAAGAATTTAGAATGGAGGAAGAAGTTTTTTAATACAGAGGTTTCGGTGGTACTTGATCTTGATACTAGTCTTATCGACAACTGAGCCGAAGGCTGCGACTCAGGGGGAGTATTGAACAAATAATTTTTTTACACCTCCCCTGGAGAATAGATTACAATTGGGTTGTTACTGAGGAAATGATAAAGACAAAATTGTTTGAAGGACATATATTATTGTTGGCAAATAGATTCACAGATAGTTGGAAGGATTTATGAATAAATTTGATGCCTGTAAGGCATACTTCTTATCCCTTCAGAAGAGATTGAGTGGTGTTCTAGTGGTTACCGATACTATATCGATAAGGCAGTCTGTTGGAGGTTCCTCTTTGAAACAAAGAAAATTGGAGGATTTTCTTAGTGGTTCATCATTTGAATTCAAAAGGAGGAAAACAAGTTGGAAAGGCAAGGAGGTTGTTAGAGTCTCGGTATCTAAGAGTAAGAAGGAAGTTGCTGGTAGAAAGGTGAGTATTGTAGAATAATCAGAATGTGAGGAAACATCAGAAGAAATGGGAGATAGATACAAAAAATTGATAGAAAGTGTTGATCCTAATGTTGAGGAGAATATGATAGAGTTGGTGGTTTTTGAACTATAGGCTCTTCGACCAAAAGAAATCTTGTCTTGAAAATGCTTATAAATCATTTTCTTAATAAGAGGATTGTAGTTTCAAGTATTTCTAGCATGTTATTCAATGAAATGATCGTATTGGTTGATAAGAAATTGTTGTGGGTTGGATGTGACTACTTGCTAGTACAAGATAAACTTGGAGATAAGTCTGGCAATGCTAAGAAAACATTGTCCCTACTTATTGATAAGATAAAAAATTGTCTAAAACATGTTATGGAGGTCTATCGATACTATCTTCATTGGAATGCAACTATTGATAACTATAGAGGTCAATAGGAAAAGATTGAGACATAGATCAATGAGAGTGGTAAAAACATATGAAATTATCAATATTAGAGATGGTGTGCAGAGAAAGCATGTAGAGGAATTGCAACATGAGGTGCTATTTTAGTAGAGGCAGTGAGTTTACCTGATCAAGACCTTCTGGCTTATGAAGAACATGGTTGAAGTCAGAATGGAGCATTTGGTTGGCATCTTGATTGGTGCTGAGGAATTTGAGAAGATATGTTAGATGTATGACCAGGCAGAATCTTTTGACAGGCTTGTGAAGTGTGACAACTTGTGTGCTTGCATAGTAGCAGTGTTTACTAGTTGGTTGAAAGAGTCTCCTGTACTTCAAAAAAGGTACTAAAAGGTGTTTAAAATAAAACAAGTTATTTTGTTGTAGATAGGTTTTGTATGTTTGGCCCTTTTCCATTATGGCAAAAAGGGGGAGAATTTTGGTGATGTGAAAAAAAAAGTGTATCTACTCAAGGGGAGTATTTTGTCTCTTAGTGTTTCAGCATAGCATATCTTATACCTTTTTGTTTTCAGTAGTTTTACCATCAATACCAAAGGGGGAGATTGTTATAATATACAAGGAAGTGTTGGCATTGGTTGTCATTGATGTTAAAACCCTATGATGAAACTCTAGTGGTTTCGGTGAGTGTATGGTATGTATCAGTTGTATCCTATTATTTTCTAATTTGGTAACAAGAGTCTCAATTATGCACAAGGAAGTTTCATAATGATAATATCATAGGTCCTTGGTGCATCACGATGTTTGAGATGGGATGTATATCAGCTACGACATGTTTCTTATCTACTTCCTATTGGTGTTAATGACTACTTTATGTATCCATCTTTTGGTCTTGGTTGTGGTGTTCAGATGGCTTTGATATTTGTAGCATGTATTGTAATACCTTAAGTCTGACCTATCTGAGATGTGTATTGTAATGTGTGGTTACCATCCCCTATGTATGTCCCAAATGTAGGACCAATGTTGACTGCCTAATATAATTATAATATCTAATGCATTGGTGAGTACACACACTATGTATAAGGCCGAAATATGTAAGATTGGATACCAACATGTATATATAGGTATTCAGGGATGAGCAAATAATGCAATAATAAAATGTGATGTAACAATAGTATACACATATACGAGTGACTACAAATTCATGCAAAAAGAGATTGGTGTTCTTGTGGAATAGTCTAAAGATCTTAGAGATGGATTCTATATCTATTCATATCATTTGTGTATCAATAGTGAGCCTTCGTGTATCGATAGTGAGCCTTCGTGTATTGGCAATGAGCCTTTTCATATATGGCAATGAGCCTTTGAACAAATCACCTTTTCAGTGTCACCCTAACATGATTTTTCCATATTCATGAGAATTATGTTCTCCATGGTTTTTACTAGTTGGGGTTTCCATGTAAAACATGGTGTTCTTTGTTTTGGTGTTCCTGTTTTATTCATGCACATCTTTACTATGGATGTTTGTTGTGCTTAACCAACAAATCTTAAATTTGTATCTTTATTGTTTAAGTGTTTACCGATAGAGGAAAAGTTTTGTTTTTTTGTGTGGGAATAAATGTATAATTCACCCCCCCCTCTCAGGTATTCGACCTATTCAATAACCTAAACCCTATTTAGGAAAGTGTGACATAGATTTTTCTCTAGCCTTCATACTTTGTTACTCACATACTAAACCATGTCCATTAAATCCATGTTAGAAAGAATTTTGAAATTAACTCCATATTGATTTTCCAAATCTAAAGTGGGAATTTGAGTGAGTGTTGAATTCTAAAGAGACCCAAACATCATCAAGACATGTGTTTGAAGATGTTGGAATGGATTTAGTAGACTCTTGAACAAAAGACACTCTAGGATCCTTCAAGGCTTTGGTTTTAAAATAACTTTATATTCTCCACTAAAGGATCTAGTGTATAGTCTAATGACCCTGAATCATCCTCTAAGAGTACCTCTTAAGGATTAGGAGATGGTGTCTACTTGTATTGGAGAAGGAATGAATAATTAAAGGAGATTCAGATTTTTATCCTATTTGTAAACAAGTTTGTAAGTTATTATCACCCTCTAGGGTATACATATTGTTGTTGTAGATAAACTTGAGATTGTGATGCAAAGTAAAGAGACTATTTGCATGGCATGGAGACACGATCTACGTAGAAGAAGAATGTATGTGAGATTACTGGGCATGAAATGAATAGGCATGGATAGGATTACCTTTCTCACTTTAAAAGGTAATGTAATTGCACAATATGTATGTTTACCAACATTTTCAAAGCCACAAATAGAGAGAGAGAACTAGGTTGAATAAGCTTGGTATCCACATTGATTTGGTGCAATAAGTCTAAGCTATAAAATTTAAGACCCAAGCCATTATTAACTAGATTATGTCTTATAGCATTGTCATTGATGAGCACAATAATCATGAGGGAATCATATTGATTTTGAATAGCCAAGGGAGTTAACTCATCTTGTCTAAACACAATATTTGGCTTTGTTTCACGTATATGATTAAGAAAGGTTGTTAAATCATTTGATCAAGTAGATGGGGAGACCTACCTCCTAAAAGGCTTTTTGGAGCATCCCATGGTATGTAGGTGAATTTTGAATCAAATCCCAAAGGAATATCTTAGCTGGAATAGCAAGAAGTTGTTTAGCAAGATCACAACTCCTTACCAACATGTTGTGAAAGACAATGGGGTGGAGTGAAGGGTTGGGAAGTGGGAAGAACATTTGAATCTTACTTTTTATTCTGAGTGTTAAATGTGTAAGATACTACATGATAATCAAGTTGTTTAGCACCTTTTACAATAAGCACAAGTTTGTTTTAATGTTGAGGGATATCTTTCCATTTAGATGGACAAAATATTTAGGCTTCAACATACTAGAAACAAGGATAGAGTTGACTTGATTAGGCTCTTTTTTCTCCAAGGATTCATATGTAGAAGGGAGAAAGTTAAGAAAAGTGTTAATGGTATTATCCTCTTGTTGCAAGCTATCCTCATGAGTAGGAAAAAAATTGGGGGAGGGATTCACAATATCCATCAATGCTTCTTATTTGGAAGAAATGTCATTTAGGTACATGAAAGATAAAGTAACATTAATAGAAGTGTTTATGATATCATCTTCTTGCACTAAAATATCTTCAAGTGGGAAGTACATTTTAGGAGAAGGATCCACATCATTCCTTAAAGGTTCATCCCTAGGAAGGAGATTTTTGAAGGAAGTATTGAGAATCTCTTCTTGGACCATAATGTCATGATGGGTGGGGCTAAGCTTAGGAGGGTTAAAGTCATAGCTATGAATAGAAAGAAGAGATAAGTTATCATCGTATGCATAAAAAGGAATGTAATGAACATCTTGGATAAAACTTAAAATTAAACCAACAAAAGAAGATAAAAAATCCATTGATGAAATGTACTATGATCAGAAAAGATACTCATATGCCATATTAATCAACAATGGTGTAATAGAGTAATGTTAAACCAATTTATGTAATGAATTTCTAAAAAACTTATACAAAAAATAGATCTAAAATTTAAAATTAGAAAGTATGCAAGTTTATGATGCATTGCGTTCACCAAAATTTCATGGTGGAAAGTGGGGTCTTCTAACCTAAACATGTAAACTAGAAAACATTTTTCAATACCATTACATTAGGGGATGACCAATTAGGCTCAACTTCAAATCCTTGGTAGAGATGAGCACCTATGGTTGATTGGTGATTGATTGTCCCTCTTTTGATTTGAATTGATTAGATGTGATTTATAAATTGAAAGTGCAAGAACTAGGCTAAAAGGTGCAAAATTGGACATAATCAACACAAACAGTAAGCTACATGTATTAGATATGTAAACTCTAAGTATAGATTTGGAAAGAGGCATTTGAGAAGAACTTGTGTTTGAAATCTGAGCTCAAAATGGTGGGACATTATCAATAGGCATCATAGTCCCAAGAGGACTATGTCAAAAATTGACAACATCCGGGCATATTATGTCACTAACTGCACACTATGTCATTGATTGACGTCTATATTGTTTTTTTGATAATTGTCTCAATCTGCTTTTCTTGGATCTGTAACTCATTTCTTCTAGATATAAAAACATGCACATAATTAGAAGGAAAAATGGTGTTTTAGCTATGTAAAGGCTTGCTTAAGTCAAACCCTGGGTTGGGAATCAATCCTACAACAATGATGATGAAAAGGAAAGCTTACCATTGCTAGGGAAGAGGTTAAATATGAAGGAAATTTTGAATTAAAATGTTTAAATGAAATTATTAAATACCTTTTGCTTGATGATGCAGTGTTCTTAGGATATGTCCTCCAAACATTGATACAATAACATGATAGCAAAAACCATCTTGAAAACATACTCGAAGATGCCTTGCTATAACTTGATACCCCTTGCTCTTAAATATGATATTGAGAAGAACATTTACTTTGGGAATAAACTTGTACATGAAATGTAGATGTGATGAATTAGGGAGTGATGCCTTATATAGGGTTCTCAAGGTATTTTTGCATTTTGACCAACTTACAATGATCATATCCCAACTTCAACACCATATCTAAAAATGTCAAGGCCTATACATTATTCTCCTAAAATTTGAGTTAAAAAAGGTCAAACTATTTCAATAACCATGCACTATGTCAATAATTGACAACATCCCACCAAAATAGGCTTGAATTTTAAGGGAATGGGGATAATAGGGCCCTTATATTAGATTAAAGAGGAGTGCATTGAGATTTAAATTAAAATAGGACTCATTCTTGAATTGAATATTAATTTAAAGCTAGAAATGGTCTCAAAAGTGTTTAGAATAATGGAAGCTAAAATGAGTGCTAGGAGAGTGAAATTGGACTCATTAATTAAAGGAGCATATTTTATGACACTACACATGATATATAGTATATTATGGATGTCAAACAATAACTACATATATATTATTAAATGATACTATAAAGAAAATATTGATATAGTGTTGATCCCTAAGTTTTGTTGTCTATTAGTGTCTTACACTTAGTCATTTTCTAGGCAATGTTGATCTATCATCACTGCGATTGAGCCATCTTGTAAAGGCCAAGTTATGTCTAGAATTGTATTTTGTATAGTTACCAAGCAAGTTAAAGGTCACCAAGTGCTTCAGTAGTCACTGAGCAGATTATGTTAAGTTGTATAGAAGAGTCAGTGCCGAGTACCAGTATATGAAGAATAGTAAATGCCGAGCGTCAGAGACTTCATATGTCGAGCAAGCCAATTTTGACATATGTGTTTGTAATGGCACAAACACTTAGGTAAACCCTTTCGGCCGACATCTATACAATATTTAATGTTTGTTAAGGGAATCAAGGAGTTGTTACACCTTGTATTTCTAATTAGTAATCCCTATGTAAGCCATGTAACCTGTCAGAAAAAGGGAATGCTTAAGCAACATAAGTAGAGAATCTAGATCGTTTATCTTGATCTAGGAGGTTGATTATATGTCTATATAAGATGAGATATTAACCCTAAAAAAATATATATGAATGAATGTAATGAAGGAGATCTCATGTACCTAGAACAAATAAGTATTTTTGATACAAGTAGAGATCAGTTAGAGTGACCGAGCAAAATAGTGAAGGACATAACAAAGATATATTTGATTGAGGAGATCAAAAAAGTATTGGAAGAAGAAAATCTATTATCAACATTCATAGTGCAAATTGAAGGATCAAATACTGATACATTCTAATAGTGAATCAGGGTAAATCTCTTAACAGAGTGGTCCTCATAGGCCTATGTAAATCTCTTAACCAAGTGCTTACTTTTTTTAAGTTTAAAATCCTTCACTCAAGGTAGATTGTATAAGTTTGTAAGATCTTAACATGATAGACCCCTCACAGGGCAGATCATCAAAAAATGATCAAACTTTTTAGCCCTAAAAGGAAAACTTTAATACTGTAGTAGTGAAGATTTGTGGGTGTCATCCCCACACCAATTTTACCTTTCAAGGGTTTATGGGTAACCAAAATCTTTGTGTTATGTGTTTCATTTCATGAATGAAGTTAGATTATTAGATCTATTTTAGTATTGAATTTCATGTTTATGATATGTAAGTTGAATTTATGTCAAAGTGAAATTAGTAGGAGATATCTGATTCACCCTCCTCTTAGTATCTCACTTTCACATATTAGATTTCCAACAATTGGTATCAAAGATAAGTCTCTTAAATAATTCTAATCACTTGTGGGTTATGGTCTTGGAGATGGAGGTTTATAAGTTGGAAAAGATCATAGAGAATCAGAAGATTGACATTCAGCTTGCACTACACTAGCTTGAAGCAGCCAGAGGTGAATTGAAGAAATCCTTAAGAAGGAAAGAGTTGGCGATCCAACTAAATGACACACAATATAAAAAAGAGGATACTAAAGGTCTATTTGACAATGGAAATTCTACTGAAAGTGATAAATTTATAATAGATATGTTAGAAAGAAACAACATATTGAATGAAGATATCAAAAATCTGAAGAGAGAACATGAAATTCAACCAGTAAGATTATGTGAAGTAATTGAATAGAAAAAGAAAGCTGAAGAAGACAAAAGACAAATATCTATAAGACTTGATGAAAGGACATGTGACATGCAAAGACTGACCACTAATAAATTGGACATGGTAAATCAACATGTACTTGTCTATTAAGAGTTGAGCAAGAAAGATATGGAAATCACAAATATGAGATTAGAGAATAGTCAACTGAAGAATGAATTGATATCTGAAAAGGAACTCAATGAAAGGATGTGTTGATGTTTTGTAGCTTCAGTCGAATAAACACTATGAGTCAATACTAGTGAAGATATATATATATATATATATATATATATATATATATATATATATATATATATATATATATATATATATATATATATATATATATATATATATATATAATGTAAATATTAGAGAAATTAATATAATACTCAAGAGATATTATAAATATGTATATATATAATAATAATTGTCATTATATTAATTACAAATGAATGAATAGACATGTTGATGCAGGAGCATCCTGGGTGTAAGAGCAATCTTGCATCACCCAAAAATATTTCTGTTTTATATTCAATAAGGGCTATTTCGTGCAGAGCTGCTATTTATGGAAAGTTACTATTTTTGGTAATTTTTGAATGTGCTCGGAATGATCTGATTTCTTTCTTGGAGGTTCATTTTGGTCATATAAGCCTGCCAGTAAAGTTTCATTTCCAGATCAAGTGTATATTGGAAGATATTGAAGATTTTCGATATTGGCAGCAGGGTACAGAAACTTTGAACTCAGTTTTGAAGGCTTTAGAGGCCCCGGATGAGGTCAAAAATTTGGGTGACGGGCGCTTGCGCGGGTCAAGCCTGTAGAGCGCTTCGTGGCGTTTCTGAAATGGGGTTATAATAGCCGATCGGGTCAACTGGTGATGACTTATGGTCTTCGGAAGTTGGGCCACCCGAAATGGCAGAAAATATTTTTCTTCAAAATTTCTGTTCGGGTTTCAAAGGTTATCTTGAGCCGACTATGATGTAATGAAATGTAAAATAAAATAATTCTAAGTTTGGTCGGCCTTATTGGCTAAAATTCTGGAATCTTCCCAGGCGGTGGATAATTGCCTATATAAGGAAGGCTGTATTATTGTCTTAGGCAGTTCAGAATAGTTCTGGGTAGTAGATCTAGGTATTGATTCGAGGCTTTGTCCTAAAGAATATTGTAAGGGAATGCCCATGTGGCTTTGCATATTGTAATTCTGAAAGTTTGTAATTCCACATTTGTGGAGATAATAAGAAGCCAATTTTCTGTTCTTGCATATTGTTGTTGTTGTTTCTCTATTTCTGTTATGTGTTTGTGGTATTAAGGGGAGCACCCTTCATCAAGTGGTATAAGAGCCAGGTTGTTCTTGAGTGTGTAAACAGATCGCCGACTGTGAGGCAGTTTGCACCAGGACTGTGGTTAGGGTTTCAGCGCGCATCGTGAAAATGCCTCCACGAAGAGAACGTGGCGGAAGACCTGGTGTTGTGACACCTGAGGTTAGAGAGTTGCAGAGACAAGTGCGAGCATTGCAAGAAGAGATTCGTAGAGGAATGAATCTTAATGTCAAAGATGAAAGTGAGGATGAAGCCGAGGAAGAATATCAAGAAGGAGAAGTTGAAATTGTGAACCAAGAGGAAGAAAGACTTTTTCGGGCGATTTCCAAGATTGGGAAAAGACCTAAGATTGAGGTTCCTACATTTTCTAGAAATCTTAACCTAGAGGAATTGATCGACTGGATCAATGAATGTGAGGAATATTTTGAGTATGAAGATGTTGAAGATCCTAATAGGGTCAAATTTGCGAAGGCCAGATTGAAAGGTCATGCGAAGATCTGGTGGCAAGAAATTCAATTGGAGGGAAATAGAAGAGGGAAAGATAAAATCACAAGATGGGATCGGATGGTGGATAAATTGAAGCGACAGTTCATTCCTGTTGATTATGAGCTTGACCTACTGAAGAAAATGCAGAGTCTGAAGCAAGCAGGAAGATCTGTTCAGGAGTATACAGAAGAGTTCTATCGACTCCTCATCAGAACAGGCCATGCAGAAGCTGATAAGGAGAAAGTTGCCCGATACCTTAATGGGTTAAGGCCAAGCATTCAGGAGGAGTTGAATCTGGTTCGAATGAACAGTATTGAGGAGGCATACCAATTTGCCCTAAAAGTAGAGGAAAAGCTGAATAAGAAGTTCGAGAGCAGACAAAATGGAAGAGGTCGCGGGGGACGATCTGGTGGACGGTCATATGGTGGCCGAAATGAAGATCTGAAAAAGAAGGATGAGGCCAGTAGCAGTCAGAATCAGCGTGGAAATAATTCCAATCGCTTCCAGGATCAGAATAATAGAGATCAGAGAGGAAGAGGAAGAGGACAAGGATCTGGAAGAGGAGGCTTCCGTGGAACATGTTTTCACTGTGGAGAAGAAGGTCATAGGGCATTTGAATGTCCTCAGCGCCAAGGCAGAACAGACAGGAGAAATGAAGGCCAGGCCAGAGTTGCACATGTAGATGAAGATGCCAGATCATCAAATTCTGAAGATGCTGAAAGAGGAGAAACATTGATTAACAGAAGAGTCCTGTTGAGTGGTGAGAATGAACCTGAGCAAAGAAGGAGCCTGTTTCGCACCAGGTGGAAGTGCGAAGGTAAATATTGTGATGTGATTATTGATAGTGGAAGCACTAACAATTTGGTGTCAGAAGAGATGGTGACAAAGTTGAAGCTCAAGAGACAGAAACACCCACATCCATATCGGATTGCCTGGGTACAGGATGACCACAGGGTCATGGTCAATGAACAATGCCTGGTGAAGTTCAAGATTGGCGGATACCAAGATGAGGTATTGTGTGATATCATATCTATGGATGCATGTCATATGTTGTTGGGTAGACCATGGCAGTTTGACAGATGTGCTGTACACGATGGCCGTGCAAATACCTATTCCCTGACAAAGGATGGAGTGCGGCATAAGCTAAAGCCATTGAAGGAGACTGAAGAAAATGTATGTGGTAATGCAAGGATAACTTTTGTTGATGGAAGAAATTTCCTAGATGGTATGAGGCATGAGCATGTATGTTTTGCTTTAATTCCAAAAGCTGGTAAAGAGGAAGTAGAAGATGTTCCTGTAGAAGTTGCAGATTTGTTGAATGAGTTTCAGGATATTGTATCCGATAACATGCCTGATGGATTACCACCAGTCAGGAAGATCAGTCATCAGATGGACTTGATCCCAGGAGCGAGTTTGCTGAATAAGGCAGCACATAGAATGACACCTGCAGAAAGTGAGGAGTTGAATAGACAAGTACATGAACTGTTACAGAAAGGATTGATCCGTGAGAGTCTGAGTCCCTGTGCTGTACCAGCGGTATTAGCACCAAAGAAGAATGGAGAATGGAGGATGTGTACAGATTCCAGAGCAATAAACAAGATCACAATCAAGTATAGGTTTCCATTGCCACGAATGGATGATATTATGGATTGTTTGATTGGAGCTGTGTATTTCTCAAAGATAGATCTGAAAAGTGGATATCATCAGATTCGGATCAGAGAAGGAGATGAATGGAAGACTGCCTTCAAGACAAAGGAATGACTATATGAGTGGTTAGTCATGCCTTTTGGGCTAACCAATGCACCGAGCACTTTCATGCGGCTCATGAACGAAGTTCTGAAAGAATTTTTGGGTAAGTTTGTCATTGTTTACCTGGATGATATTTTGATCTTTAGTAAGACATTGGATGAGCATATGATGCATATTCGTATGGTATTTGAGAAGTTAAGAGAAGAGAAATTGCTGATTAATTTGAAGAAGTGCAATTTTGTGAAGAAAGAGTTAGTGTATTTGGGGTTTGTAGTTTCAGGAGAAGGTCTAAAAATGGACCCAGAGAAGGTACAGGCTATCCTTGAATGGCCTACTCCAAGGAGTACTACTGAGGTAAGATCTTTTCATGGTTTGGCTAGCTTTTACAGAAAGTTTATCAGAAATTTTAGCAGTATTTGTGGACCCTTGACTGAAACAATGAGAGGGGATAGAAAAGAGTTTAAGTGGACTAATGGGGCAGAAAAGAGTTTTCAATTGTTGAAATAAAAAGTTACATAACAACCTATTTTAGCACTTCCAGATTTTAATAAAGTGTTTCAAGTAGATTGTGATGCTAGTGGTACTGCAATAGGAGCTGTTATGAGCCAAGAAGGTAAACCTGTTGCTTATTTTAGTGAGAAGTTAAATGATGCCAAGAGGAAATATTCTGTTTATGATCAGGAATTTTATGCTATAGTTCAGGCATTAAAGAAGTGGAGACATTATCTGCTTCCTAAAGAGTTTGTTTTGTATACTGATCATCAAGCTTTGCAATATTTGAATAGTCAAAGAAAGTTGAATCAGATGCATTTGAAATGGGTTGAGTTTTTGCAGAGTTATACATTTGTTTTGAAACACAGAAGTGGAAAGTCTAATAGGGTTGCAGATGCTCTTAGCAGAAGGCAACTATTGCTGACAGAAATGCAGATTGAGGTGGTTGGGTTCAAGGAACTCAAGAATTTGTATCCAGAGGATCCTGATTTTGGTGAAGCTTGGAAGGCTTGTAGAGAACCTGTTACTCTAGACAGGACAAAATGGTTGGATTTCATCATCTAGGATGATATGCTATTCAGAGGGAATCAGTTGTGCATTCCACGAAGTTCTATGAGGGAGAATCTCATCAAGGAGAAGCATAGTGGAGGATTGGCTGGACATTTTGGTCGTGATAAAACCCTTGGTTTGGTTAGTGAGAATTATTATTGGCCACAGTTGCAGCAAGATGTGAAGAAGTTTATACAGAGTTGCCGAGTATGTCAGATGGCGAAAGGAGTGAAGCAGAATACAGGGTTGTATCAGCCATTACCTGTCCCAGAGAAGCCTTGGGAGGATATCAGCATGGACTTTGTTCTTGGTTTACCGAGGACACAGCGGGGACATGATTCAATTTTTGTAGTAGTTGACAGATTTTCAAAGATGGCACATTTCATTCCCTGCAAGAAGACTAATGATGCTGTTCATGTAGCAGAATTGTTTTTCAGAGAAGTAGTGAGATTTCATGGTTTTCCAAGGACCATAGTTTCAGATCGGGACACTAAGTTTGTTGGCTATTTCTGGCATACATTGTGGAAGAAGTTGAAGACAGATTTAAAGTTCAGTTCATCACATCATCCACAGACTGATGGACAGACAGAGGTGGTGAATAGAAGTTTGGAAAATTTGCTGAGATTTTTGGTTGGAGATAAGCCAACAAGATGGGATTTGATTTTACCACAGGCAGAATTTGCGTACAATAATTCTGTCAATAGAAGCACTGGTAAATCACCATTTCAGATTGTATATGGAAGTAGTCCAAGAAATGCATCTGAATTGAGGAAGATAGATAAAGGAGAAATAAGTAGTGCTGAAGCTGAGGATTTTGCAGAACATTTGAAGAACATCCATGAGGAGGTGAGGAAGCATATTGCCAAGATGAATGCACAGTATAAGGCTAAGGCAAATGTGAAAAGGAGGCATAAAGAATTTCAGGTTGGTGATGAAGTCATGGTTCATTTGCGGAAGGAGCGGTTTCCAGTTGGTACATATAACAAGCTGAAAATGAAGAAGTTTCGACCATGTAGGATACTGAAGAAACATGATTCAGGAAATGCATATGAGGTAGAATTGCCTACTGAGCTAAATATTTCACCAGTGTTTAACATCTCAGATCTGACAGAGTATCATGAGGGAGGTGTTGAAGATGAGATCACAGCAGCACAATGGAGTATTCCAACAACTAGTTCAGACACTAAGGAGATCGAAGATATACTGGACAGTCGTGTTGGTAGAAGCACAAGGAACAGGACATATGAAGAATATCTGGTCAAGTGGAAAGGATGACCTGTTGAAGATTCATCATGGTTAACAAAGGAGGAGGTTAAACATCTTGGTTTTCCTCTGCACACCTGAGTCGTGAAAGGGTCATTTCTCAAATTACCCTAGGTGTCTGATGCAGGAGCATCCTGGGTGTAAGAGCAATCTTGCATCACCCAAAAATATTTCTGTTTTATATTCAATAAGGGCTATTTCGTGCAGAGCTGCTATTTATGGAAAGTTACTATTTTTGATAATTTTTGTATGTGCTCGGAATGATCTGATTTCTTTCTTGGAGGTTCGTTTTGGTCATATAAGCCTGCCAGTAAAGTTTCATTTCCAGATCAAGTGTATATTGGAAGATATTGAAGATTTTCGGTATTGGCAGCAGGGTACAGAAACTTTGAACTCAGTTTTGAAGGCTTTAGAGGCCCCGGATGAGGTCAAAAATTTGGGTGACGGGCGCTTGCGCAAGTCAAGCCTGTAGAGCGCTTCGTGGCGTTTCCGAAATGGGGTTATAATAGCCGATCGGGTCAACTGGTGATGACTTATGGTCTTTGGAAGTTGGGCCACCCGAAATGGCAGAAAATAATTTTCTTCAAAATTTCTGTTCAGGTTTCAAAGGTTATCTTGAGCCGACTATGATGTAATGAAATGTAAAATAAAATAATTCTAAGTTTGGTCGGCCTTATTGGCTAAAATTCTGGAACCTTCCCAGGCGGTGGATAATTGCCTATATAAGGAAGGCTGTATTATTGTCTTAGGCAGTTCAGAATAGTTCTGGGTAGTAGATCTGGGTATTGATTCGAGACTTTGTCCTAAAGAATATTGTAAGGGAATGCCCATGTGGCTTTGCATATTGTAATTCTGAAAGTTTGTAATTCCACATTTGTGGAGATAATAAGAAGCCAATTTTCTGTTCTTGCATATTGTTGTTGTTGTTTCTCTATTTCTGTTATGTGTTTGTGGTATTAAGGGGAGCACCCTTCATCAAGTGGTATCAGAGCCAGGTTGTTCTTGAGTGTGTAAACAGATCGCCGACTGTGAGGCAGTTTGCACCAGGACCGTGGTTAGGGTTTCAGCGCGCATCACGAAAATGCCTCCACGAAGAGAACGTGGCGGAAGACCTGGTGTTGTGACACCTGAGGTTAGAGAGTTGCAGAGACAAGTGCGAGCATTGCAAGAATAGATTCATAGAGGAATGAATCTTAATGTCAGAGATGAAAGTGAGGATGAAGCCGAGGAAGAATATCAAGAAGGAGAAGTTGAATTTGTGAACCAGGAGGAAGAAAGACTTTTTCGGGCGATTTTCAAGATTGGGAAAAGACCTAAGATTGAGGTTCCTACATTTTCTGGAAATCTTAACCCAGAGGAATTGATCGACTGGATCAATGAATGTGAGGAATATTTTGAGTATGAAGATGTTGAAGATCCTGATAGGGTCAAATTTGCGAAGGCCAGATTTAAAGGTCATGCGAAGATCTGGTGGCAAGAAATTTAATTGGAGCGAAATAGAAGAGGGAAAGATAAAATCACAAGATGGGATCGGATGGTGGATAAATTGAAGCGGCAATTCATTCCTGTTGATTATGAGCTTGACCTACTGAAGAAAATGCAGAGTCTGAAGCAAGCAGGAAGATCTGTTCAGGAGTATACAGAGGAGTTCTATCGACTCCTCATCAGAACAGGCCATGCAAAAGCTGATAAGGAGAAAGTTGCCCGATACCTTAATGGGTTAAGGCCAAGCATTCAGGAGGAGTTGAATCTGGTTCGAATGAACAGTATTGAGGAGGCATACCAATTTGCCCTAAAAATAGAGGAAAAGCTGAACAAGAAGTTCGAGAGCAGATAAAATGGAAGAGGTCGCGGGGGACGATCTGGTGGACGGTCATATGGTGGCCGAAATGAAGATCTGAAAAAGAAGGATGAGGCCAGTAGCAGTCAGAATCAGCGTGGAAATAATTCCAATCGCTTCCAGGATCAGAATAATAGAGATCAGAGAGGAAGAGGAAGAGGACAAAGATCTGGAAGAGGAGGCTTCCGTGGAACATGTTTTCACTGTGGAGAAGAAGGTCATAGGGCATTTGAATGTCCTCAGCACCAAGGCAGAACAGACAAGAGAAATGAAGGCCAGGCCAGAGTTGCACATGTAGATGAAGATGCCAGATCATCAAATTCTGAAGATGCTGAAAGAGGAGAAACGTTGATTAACAGAAGAGTCCTGTTGAGTGGTGAGAATGAACCTGAGCAAAGAAGGAGCCTGTTTCGCACCAGGTGCAAGTGCGAAGGTAAATGTTGTGATGTGATTATTGATAGTGGAAGCACTGACAATTTGGTGTCAGAAGAGATGGTGATAAAGTTGAAGCTCAAGAGACAGAAACACCCACATCCATATCGGATTGCCTGGGTACAGGATGACCACAGGGTCATGGTCAATGAACAATGCCTGGTGAAGTTCAAGATTGGCGGATACCAAGATGAGGTATTGTGTGATATCATATCTATGGATGCATGTCATATGTTGTTGGGTAGACCATGACAGTTTGACAGATGTGCTGTACTCGATGGCCGTGCAAATACCTATTCCCTGACAAAGGATGGAGTGCGGCATAAGCTAAAGCCATTGAAGGAGACTGAAAAAAAGGTATGTGGTAATGCAAGGATAACTTTTGTTGATGGAAGAAATTTCCTAGATGGTATAAGGCATGAGCATGTATGTTTTGCTTTAATTCCAAAAGCTGGTAAAGAGGAAGTAGAAGATGTTCCTGTAGAAGTTGCAGATTTGTTGAATGAGTTTCAGGATATTGTATCCGATAACATGCCTGATGGATTACCACCAGTCAGGAAGATCAGTCATCAGATGGACTTGATCCCAGGAGCGAGTTTGCCGAATAAGGCAGCACATAGAATGACACCTGCAGAAAGTGAGGAGTTGAACAGACAAGTACATGAACTGTTACAAAAAGGATTGATCCGTGAGAGTCTGAGTCCCTGTGCTGTACCAGCGGTATTAGCACCAAAGAAGAATGGAGAATGGAGGATGTGTACAGATTCCAGAGCAATAAACAAGATCACAATCAAGTATAGGTTTCCATTTCCACGAATGGATGATATTATGGATTGTTTGAGTGGAGCTGTGTATTTCTCAAAGATAGATCTGAAAAGTGGATATCATCAGATTCGGATCAGAGAAGGAGATGAATGGAAGACTGCCTTCAAGACAAAGGAATGACTATATGAGTGGTTAGTCATGCCTTTTGGGCTAACCAATGCACCGAGCACTTTCATGCGGCTCATGAACGAGGTTCTGAAAGAATTTTTGGGTAAGTTTGTCATTGTTTACCTGGATGATATTTTGATCTTTAGTAAGACATTGGATGAGCATATGATGCATATTCGTATGGTATTTGAGAAGTTAAGAGAAGAGAAATTGCTGATTAATTTGAAGAAGTGCAATTTTGTGAAGAAAGAGTTAGTGTATTTGGGGTTTGTAGTTTCAGGAGAAGTTCTAAAAATGGACCCAGAGAAGGTACAAACTATCCTTGAATGGCCTACTCCAAGGAGTACTACTGAGGTAAGATCTTTTCATGGTTTGGCTAGCTTTTACAGAAAGTTTATCAGAAATTTTAGCAGTATTTGTGGACCCTTGACTGAAACAATGAGAGGGGATAGAAAAGAGTTTAAGTGGACTAATGGGGCAGAAAAGAGTTTTCAATTGTTGAAACAAAAAGTTACAGAACAACCTGTTTTAGCACTTCCAGATTTTAATAAGGTGTTTCAAGTAGATTGTGATGCTAGTGGTACTGCAATAGGAGCTGTTATGAGCCAAGAAGGTAAACCTGTTGCTTATTTCAGTGAGAAGTTAAATGATGCCAAGAGGAAATATTCTGTTTATGATCAGGAATTTTATGCTATAGTTCAGGCATTAAAGAAGTGGAGACATTATCTGCTTCCTAAGGAGTTTGTTTTGTATACTGATCATCAAGCTTTGCAATATTTGAATAGTCAAGGAAAGTTGAATCAGAGGCATTTGAAATGGGTTGAGTTTTTGCAGAGTTATACATTTGTTTTGAAACACAGAAGTGGAAAGTCTAATAAGGTTGCAGATGCTATTAGCAGAAGGCAACTATTGCTGACAGAAATGCAGATTGAGGTGGTTGGGTTCAAGGAACTCAAGAATTTGTATCCAGAGGATCCTGATTTTGGTAAAGCTTGGAAGGCTTGTATAGAACCTGTTACTCTAGACAGGACAAAATGGTTGGATTTCATCATCCAGGATGATATGCTATTCAGAAGGAATCAGTTGTGCATTCCACGAAGTTCTATAAGGGAGAATCTCATCAAGGAGAAGCATAGTGGAGGATTGACTGGACATTTTGGTCGTGATAAAACCGTTGGTTTGGTTAGTGAGAATTATTATTGGCTACAGTTGCAGCAAGATGTGAAGAAGTTTGTACAGAGTTGCCGAGTATGTCAGATGGCGAAAGGAGTGAAACAGAATACAGGGTTGTATCAGCCATTACCTGTCCCAGAGAAGCCTTGGGAGGATATCAGCATGGACTTTATTCTTGGTTTACCGAGGACACAGCGGGGACATGATTCAATTTTTGTAGTAGTTGACAGATTTTCAAAGATGGCACATTTCATTCCCTGCAAAAAGACTAATGATGTTGTTCATGTAGCAGAATTGTTTTTAGAGAAGTAGTGAGACTTCATGGTTTGCCAAGGACCATAGTTTCAGATCGGGATACTAAGTTTGTTGGCTATTTCTGGCGTACATTGTGGAAGAAGTTGAAGACAGATTTGAAGTTCAGTTCATCACATCATCCACAGACTGATGGATAGACAGAGGTGGTGAATAGAAGTTTGAGAAATTTGTTGAGATGTTTGGTTAGAGATTAGCCAACAGGATGGGATTTAATTTTACCACAGGCAGAATTTGCGTACAATAATTCTGTCAATAGAAGCACTGGTAAATCACCATTCCAGATTGTATATGGAAGTAGTCCAAGAAATGCATCTGAATTGAGGAAGATAGATAAAGGAGAAATAAGTAGTGCTGAAGCTGAAGATTTTGCAGAACATTTGAAGAACATCCATGAGGAGGTGAGGAAGCATATTGCCAAGATGAATGCACAGTATAAGGCTAAGGCAGATGTGAAAAGGAGGCATAAAAAATTTCAAGTTGGTGATGAAGTTATGGTTCATTTGCGGAAGGAGCGGTTTCCAGTTGGTACATATAACAAGCTGAAAATGAAGAAGTTTGGACCATGTAGGATACTGAAGAAACATGATTCAGGAAATGCATATGAGGTAGAATTGCCTACTGAGCTAAATATTTCACCAGTGTTTAACATCTCAGATCTGACAGAGTATCATGAGGGAGGTGTTGAAGATGAGATCACTGCAGCACAGTGGAGTATTCCAGCAACTAGTTCAGACACTAAGGAGATCGAAGATATACTGGACAGTCGTGTTGGTAGAAGCACAAGGAACAGGACATATGAAGAATATCTGGTCAAGTGGAAAGGATGACCTGTTGAAGATTCATCATGGCTAACAAAGGAGGAGGTTAACCGTCTTAGTTTTCCTCTGCACACCTGAGTCGTGACAGGGTCACTTCTCAAATTATCCTGGGTGTCTGATGTAGGAGCATCCTGGGTGTAAGAGCAATCTTGCATCACCCAAAAATATTTCTATTTTATATTCAATAAGGGCTATTTCGTGCAGAGCTGCTATTTATGGAAAGTTACTATTTTTGATAATTTTTGTATGTGCTCGGAATGATCTGATTTCTTTCTTGGAGGTTCATTTTGGTCATATAAGCCTGCCAGTAAAGTTTCATTTCCAGATCAAGTGTATATTGGAAGATATTGAAGATTTTCGGTATTGGCAGCAGGGTACAGAAACTTTGAACTCAGTTTTGAAGGCTTTAGAGGCCCCGGATGAGGTCGAAAATTTGGGTGACGGGTGCTTGCGCAAGTCAAGCCTGTAGAGCGCTTCGTGGCATTTCCGAAATGGGGTTATAATAGCCGATCGGGTCAACTAGTGATGACTTATGGTCTTCGGAAGTTGGGCCACCCGAAATGGCAGAAAATAATTTTCTTCAAAATTTCTGTTCGGGTTTCAAAGGTTATCTTGAGCCGACTATGATATAATGAAATGTAAAATAAAATAATTCTAAGTTTGGTCGGCCTTATTGGCTAAAATTTTGGAACCTTCCCAGGCGGTGGATAATTGCCTATATAAGGAAGGCTGTATTATTGTCTTAGGCAGTTCAGAATAGTTCTGGGTAGTAGATCTGGGTATTGATTCGAGGCTTTGTCCTAAAGAATATTGTAAGGGAATGCCCATGTGGCTTTGCATATTGTAATTCTGAAAGTTTGTAATTCCACATTTGTGGAGATAATAAGAAGCCAATTTTCTGTTCTTGCATATTGTTGTTGTTGTTTCTCTATTTCTGTTATGTGTTTGTGGTATTAAGGGGAGCACCCTTCATCAAGTGGTATAAGAGCCAGGTTGTTCTTGAGTGTGTAAACAGATCGTCGACTGTGAGGCAGTTTGCACCAGGACCGTGGTTAGGGTTTTAGCGCGCATCGCGAAAATGCCTCCACGAAGAGAACGTGGCGGAAGACCTGGTGTTGTGACACCTGAGGTTAGAGAGTTGCAGAGACAAGTGCGAGCATTGCAAGAAGAGATTCGTAGAGAAATGAATCTTAATGTCAGAGACGAAAGTGAGGATGAAGCCGAGGAAGAATATCAAGAAGGAGAAGTTGAAATTGTGAACCAAGAGGAAGAAAGACTTTTTCGGGCGATTTCCAAGATTGGGAAAAGACCTAAGATTGAGGTTCCTACATTTTCTGGAAATCTTAACCCAGAGGAATAGATCGACTGGATCAATGAATGTGAGGAATATTTTGAGTATGAAGATGTTGAAGATCCTGATAGGGTCAAATTTGCGAAGGCCAGATTGAAAGGTCATGCGAAGATCTCGTGGCAAGAAATTCAATTGGAGCGAAATAGAAGAGGGAAAGATAAAATCACAAGATGGGATCGGATGGTGGATAAATTGAAGCGACAGTTCATTTTTGTTGATTATGAGCTTGACCTACTGAAGAAAATGCAGAGTCTGAAGCAAGCAGGAAGATCTGTTCAGGAGTATACAAAGGAGTTCTATCGACTCCTCATCAGAACAGGCCATGCAGAAGCTGATAAGGAGAAAGTTGCCCGATACCTTAATGGGTTAAGGCCAAGCATTCAGGAGGAGTTGAATCTGGTTCGAATGAACAGTATTGAGGAGGCATACCAATTTGCCCTAAAAGTAGAGGAAAAGCTAAACAAGAAGTTCGAGAGCAGACAAAATGGAAGAGGTCGCGGGGGACGATCTGGTGGACGGTCATATGGTGGCCGAAATGAAGATCTGAAAAAGAAGGATGAGGCCAGTAGCAGTCAGAATCAGCGTGGAAATAATTCCAATCGCTTCCAGGATCAGAATAATAGATATCAGAGAGGAAGAGGAAGAGGACAAGGATATGGAAGAGGAGGCTTCCGTGGAACATATTTTCACTGTGGAGAAGAAGGTCATAGGGTATTTGAATGTCCTCAGCGCCAAGGTAGAAGAGACAGGAGAAATGAAGGCCAGGCCAGAGTTGCACATGTAGATGAAGATGCCAGATCATCAAATTCTGAAGATGCTGAAAGAGGAGAAACGTTGATTAACAGAAGAGTCCTGTTGAGTGGTGAGAATGAACCTGAGCAAAGAAGGAGTCTGTTTCGCACCAGGTGCAAGTGCGAAGGTAAATGTTGTGATGTGATTATTGATAGTGGAAGCACTGACAATTTGGTGTCAGAAGAGATGGTGAAAAAGTTGAAGCTCAAGAGACAGAAACACCCACATCCATATCGGATTGCCTGGGTACAGGATAACCACAGGGTCATGGTCAATGAACAATGCCTGGTGAAGTTCAAGATTGGCGGATATCAAGATGAGGTATTGTGTGATATCATATCTATGGATGCATGTCATATGTTGTTGGGTAGACCATGGCAGTTTGACAGATGTGCTGTATACGATGGCCGTGCAAATACCTATTCCCTGACAAAGAATGGAGTGCGGCATAAGCTAAAGCCATTGAAGGAGACTGAAGAAAAGGTATGTGGTAATGCAAGGATAACTTTTGTTGATGGAAGAAATTTCCTAGATGGTATGAGGTATGAGCATGTATGTTTTGCTTTAATTCCAAAAGCTGGTAAAGAGGAAGTAGAAGATGTTCCTGTAGAAGTTGCAGATTTGTTGAATGAGTTTCAGGATATTGTATCCGATAACATGCCTGATGGATTACCACCAGTCAGGAAGATCAGTCATCAGATGGACTTGATCCCAGGAGCGAGTTTGCCGAATAAGGCAGCACATAGAATGACACCTGTAGAAAGTGAGGAGTTGAACAGACAAGTACATGAACTGTTACAGAAAGGATTGATCCGTGAGAGTCTGAGTCCCTGTGCTGTACCAGCGGTATTAGCACCAAAGAAGAATGGAGAATGGAGGATGTGTACAGATTCCAGAGCAATAAACAAGATCACAATCAAGTATAGGTTTCCATTGCCATGAATGGATGATATTATGGATTGTTTGAGTGGAGCTGTGTATTTCTCAAAGATAGATCTGAAAAGTGGATATCATTAGATTCGGATCAGAGAAGGAGATGAATGGAAGACTGCCTTCAAGACAAAGGAATGACTATATGAGTGGTTAGTCATGCCTTTTGGGCTAACCAATGCACCGAGCACTTTCATGCGGCTCATGAACGAGGTTCTGAAAGAATTTTTGGGTAAGTTTGTCATTGTTTACCTGGATGATATTTTGATCTTTAGTAAGACATTGGATGAGCATATGATGCATATTCGTATGGTATTTGAGAAGTTAAGAGAAGAGAAATTGCTGATTAATTTGAAGAAGTGCAGTTTTGTGAAGAAAGAGTTAGTGTATTTGGGGTTTGTAGTTTCAGGAGAAGGTCTAAAAATGGACCCAGAGAAGGTACAGGCTATCTTTGAATGGCCTACTCCAAGGAGTACTACTGAGGTAAGATCTTTTCATGGTTTGGCTAGCTTTTACAGAAAGTTTATCAGAAATTTTAGCAGTATTTGTGGACCCTTGACTGAAACAATGAGAGGGGATAGAAAAGAGTTTAAGTGGACTAATGGGGCAGAAAAGAGTTTTCAATTGTTGAAACAAAAAGTTACAGAACAACCTGTTTTAGCACTTCCAGATTTTAATAAGGTGTTTCAAGTAGATTGTGATGCTAGTGGTACTGCAATAGGAGCTGTTATGAGCCAAGAAGGTAAACCTGTTGCTTATTTCAGTGAGAAGTTAAATGATGCCAAGAGGAAATATTCTGTTTATGATCAGGAATTTTATGCTATAGTTCAGGCATTAAAGAAGTGGAGACATTATCTGCTTCCTAAGGAGTTTGTTTTGTATACTGATCATCAAGCTTTGCAATATTTGAATAGTCAAGGAAAGTTGAATCAGATGCATTTGAAATGGGTTGAGTTTTTACAGAGTTATACATTTGTTTTGAAACACAGAAGTGGAAAGTCTAATAGGGTTGCAGATGCTCTTAGCAGAAGGCAACTATTACTGACAGAAATGCAGATTGAGGTGGTTGGGTTCAAGGAACTCAAGAATTTGTATCCAGAGGATCCTGATTTTGGTGAAGCTTGGAAGGCTTGTACAGAACCTGTTACTCTAGACAGGACAAAATGGTTGGATTTCATCATCCAGGATGATATGCTATTCAGAGGAAATCAGTTGTGCATTCCACGAAGTTCTATGAGGGAGAATCTCATCAAGGAGAAGCATAGTGGAGGATTGGCTAGATATTTTGGTCGTGATAAAACCCTTGGTTTGGTTAGTGAGAATTATTATTGGCCACAGTTGCAGCAAGATGTGAAGAAGTTTGTACAGAGTTGCCGAGTATGTTAGATGGCGAAAGGAGTGAAGCAGAATACAGGGTTGTATCAGCCATTACCTGTCCCAGAGAAGCCTTGGGAGGATATCAGCATGGACTTTGTTCTAGGTTTACTGAGGACACAGCGGGGACATGATTCAGTTTTTGTAGTAGTTGACAGATTTTCAAAGATGACACATTTCATTCCCTGCAAGAAGACTAATGATGCTGTTCATGTAGCAGAATTGTTGTTCAGAGAAGTAGTGAGACTTCATGGTTTGCCAAGGACCATAGTTTCAGATCGGGACACTAAGTTTGTTGGCTATTTCTGGCATACATTGTGGAAGAAGTTGAAGACAGATTTGAAGTTCAGTTCATCACATCATCCACAGACTGATGGACAGACAGAGGTGGTGAATAGAAGTTTGAGAAATTTGCTGAGATGTTTGGTTGGAGATAAGCCAACAGGATGGGATTTGATTTTACCACAGGCAGAATTTGCGTACAATAATTCTGTCAATAGAAGCACTGGTAAATCACCATTCCAGATTGTATATGGAAGTAGTCCAAGAAATGCATCTGAATTGAGGAAGATAGATAAAGGAGAAATAAGTAGTGCTGAAGCTGAGGATTTTGCAGAACATTTGAAGAACATCCATGAGGAGGTGAGGAAGCATATTGCCAAGATGAATGCACAGTATAAGGCTAAGGCAGATATGAAAAGGAGGCATAAAGAATTTCAGGTTGGTGATGAAGTCATGGTTCATTTGCGGAAGGAGCGGTTTCCAGTTGGTACATATAACAAGCTGAAAATGAAGAAGTTTCGACCATGTAGGATACTGAAGAAACATGATTCAGGAAATGCATATGAGGTAGAATTGCCTACTGAGCTAAATATTTCACCAGTGTTTAACATCTCAGATCTGACAGAGTATCATGAGGGAGGTGTTGAAGATGAGATCACAGCAGCACAGTGGAGTATTCCAGCAACTAGTTCAGACACTAAGGAGATCGAAGATATACTGGACAGTCGTGTTGGTAGAAGCACAAGGAACAGGACATATGAAGAATATCTGGTCAAGTGGAAAGGACGACCTGTTGAAGATTCATCATGGCTAACAAAGGAGGAAGTTAACCGTCTTGATTTTCCTCTGCACACCTGAGTCGTGACAGGGTCACTTCTCAAATTACCCTGGGTGTCTGATGCAGGAGCATCCTGGGTGTAAGAGCAATCTTGCATCACCCAAAAATATTTCTGTTTTATATTCAATAAGGGCTATTTTGTGCAGAGCTGCTATTTATGGAAAGTTACTATTTTTGGTAATTTTTGTATGTGCTCGGAATGATCTGATTTCTTTCTTGGAGGTTCATTTTGGTCATATAAGCCTGCCAGTAAAGTTTCATTTCCAGATCAAGTGTATATTGGAAGATATTGAAGATTTTTGGTATTGGCAGCAGGGTACAGAAACTTTGAACTCAGTTTTGAAGGCTTTAGAGGCCCCGGATGAGGTCAAAAATTTGGGTGACGAGCACTTGCGCGGGTCAAGCCTGTAGAGCGCTTCGTGGCGTTTCCGAAATGGGGTTATAATAGCCGATCGGGTCAACTGGTGATGACTTATGGTCTTCGGAAGTTGGGCCACCCGAAATGGCAGAAAATAATTTTCTTCAAAATTTCTGTTCGGGTTTCAAAGGTTATCTTGAGCCGACTATGATGTAATGAAATGTAAAATAAAATAATTCTAAGTTTGGTCGGCCTTATTGGCTAAAATTCTGGAACCTTCCCAGGCGGTGGATAATTGCCTATATAAGGAAGGCTGTATTATTGTCTTAGGCAGTTCAGAATAGTTCTGGGTAGTAGATCTGGGTATTGATTCGAGGCTTTGTCCTAAATAATATTGTAAGGGAATGCCCATGTGGCTTTGCATATTGTAATTCTGAAAGTTTGTAATTCCACATTTGTGGAGATAATAAAAAGCCAATTTTCTGTTCTTGCATATTGTTGTTGTTGTTTCTCTATTTCTGTTATGTGTTTGTGGTATTAAGGGGAGCACCCTTCATCACATGTCTCATGAAAGGACATGTCTCTTATTGGCTCATTCTCAATATAAATTCAAGAGATTGTTGCATTTGGAAAACACATACAATGAGATAGTGCTATTACATTTGCAATGATCCTAAAACTTTAACATGGTATCAGAGCCAAGTTGCAAATGTAAGAGAGTAGTTTGTTGATGGTTAATGTGTGACTATCTCAGAAAATACAGTCTTAGTACGAAGACCATATCTCCCAAATGCACCATTAGATTTTGATAAATTTAAAATATTTTAGTGATAAACAAATTTACAAGAATCTCACCAGAGAGATTGAAGAGAAAATGCCAGGTTCAAAAGTTATGACCAACTATGTACTGTAATACCCCAAAAATGGGCTATAAGTTCATTAACCTCCTACATCGACAAATCGAACAAAATCGACATCAAAGTCCTAACCTAAGGCACATCTAACATCATCAAATCATAATTGATTATCTTAAATTCTGCATCAGGGAATATTCTTAGTAATATTCCTAATTATCTTAATTATCTTTAATTTAATGATTATTTGGCGATAAATCACATTTATCCTAAGTTTGATTAATTGAATATTTTCATATTTAATTAATTAGATTTAATATTTGCCACTTAATTGTGTAATTAAATTTAATTATATCTATTATTAATTGTATTATTTAATTTTGACAATAAATCTAATATCATATGAATAATTGATTAAATTCTTATTTAATTAATTAAAGCAAGTTGTCATTATTTAATAATATAGTTTTTAATAAAAGTTTGATTAAATAATTGATTAACCCATAAATCAATTATTTTATTTTTAAAAGTAGTTAAGTTGGAAATAAATCACTTTATTATTAAATTAATTCATAAATAAAACATGCACAATCATAAAAGCAGACAACTATCAATTATCAATTAAAGCTAAACTCTATTTTGAGTTTAAACTTAGCTTTTGCATGTTTTTGTGAGTTAATTATCTTTTATTTAAAAATAACTCAAAAATCAAGTTGAGTTATTTGAGTGATTTATGGCTTTTTCCCATGCACCTCCAAAGCCCTGGATTTCTATAAATTAAGGCTTTAGCTCTTCACAATTCATCTCATATTTTGCACAATCACGCTGGAGAATTGGAATTGAAGAGTCAAAGCTCTTGCGAATCGACATCTTTGTGAGATCAATCTTATTTTTGCATTCATATTTCATATCATTCTTAGATAGTTTCATATCAAGTTTTTCATATAGATAGTTTCATATCATTTTATCATTCTTATTGCATAGAAAATTTAAAAAAATATAGATTAATTGCATTCAATTTCATATCCATCTTTTGCATTCAAATCTTTCATTTAGGTGTCGTCTAGGTCACTGATCTCGATAATAATCTGAGAACATTAATCTCGCACCTATTAGAAGGCAGTAAATCGCTTGGTTAGATAGCTTTCAATTTTGCACGATTTTGATTTTAGCTAACCTCTAATGTTTTACTGAAGTGTTGTGTCTACAGATCAGGTACAATTTTCACACACATGTACGGGTCTATGAATTTTGTTTTTTGAAAAAGATCTAAGTTCCTTCTTTAAAAGCCTAACCACTTGAAGGGAGATCTAATAAGATTGAAGGTTGTGATAGTGTATAGAACCGTTGGATTTTAAATATAGTTCATGTGAATAATTATAGTAATGTTTGAGAATGATGACATCATTTTGTGAATTTGCATGATATTTTCTATATGGGCTCACGTTACAGAATGAGATACTTGAAATTTATAAAAGATAAGTATTTCATGTTTTATTAATGCACGTAATTTTTGAGTTTATAATTCATGCTATACTATTGGTTAGTAAAATCTTGTATGCTTCTATCATTGGTATTTTTGGTCGAGATAGTTTAGTGAGCTATTTGTAACCTCTCTCCGACATACCTTCAGGATATAAGTACAAGATAATTGCATTCAAGGGAGAAAGAACTTGATGCTTGCAAACTAATTGATGATTGAGACTAGATGCAAAGGGAGTCTAAAATTTCAAAAGAGGTCAAGAAGTTGATAAACTTGAGCTTTAGAGGGAGCAGATGGTTCAGTCAACTTGTGATGATCTTGATCATATTGATTGAGAGGGAGTTCACTATTGAAGGTGAAACACTTCTGAGGTAAACTTGATATAATTGATTATTATACTAATGAATCATAATATTTTTAATGGGCCCGCCCCCTGTGTAAATCATGAGGAAGTGATGACTTCCAAATATTTATCACTTGTATTTGCAGAAGTTATTGGAAGGTGATGATCTAACAATAAATTAAATCATGATATACATTATTTATAATGTTGAAACAAATCATGATGAATTAATGCAACAACTAAGTGTTGGACGCCATTAAGTTGACGGTCTATGAGTTGTATGCATAAATATATCTTGTAAAGCAACAACTAAGTGTTAGATGTCATTAAATTGACGGTCTATAAGTTGCTTGTATAGATACATATTGTAAAGCAACACCTAAGTGTTAGATGTCATTAAATTGACGGTCTATAAGTTGTTTGCATAGATATATCTTGTAAATCAACAACTAAGTGTTAAATGTCATTGACGGTCTATGAGTTGTTTGTATAGATATATGATAGGTATTTGGTGAATATCATGTGTTGATATTTTGCAGGCCAGTACCTTATTGAGTACTTGGTGAATATCATATGTTGATGTTCTGATAGGCCAATACTTAGAGTATTTGGTGAATGTCATGTGTTGACATTTTGATAGGCCCATACTCAAGAGCTTGTGGATAGAATCGCCGATGGAGGCAATCCACCTGAGAACTTGTGGATAGAATCGCCGATGGAGGCAATCCACATATTGAGACTATGTTCCTATTGATTACATCTTGAGGATGATGCCTTTATTTCTTACATCATATGATTGATGTTGTCAAGTGTCTCAAGTGTTGACATTGGATTGATTTATCCTCCCTAGCTAAGAGGGAGTGTTGATGTTTTGTAGCTTCAGTCGAATAAACACTATGAGTCAATACTAGTGAAGATATGTATATATATATATATATATATATATATATATATATATATATATATATATATATATATATATATATATATATATATAATGTAAATATTAGAGAAATTAATATAATACTTAAGAGATATTATATATATGTATGTATGTATGTATATATATATGTATATAATAATAATTGTCATTATATTAATTACATATTAATGAATAGACATGTCTCTTCTTGGCTCATTCTCAATATAAATGCAAGAGATTGTTGCATTTGGAAAACACATACAATGAGATAGTGCTATTACATTTGCAATGATCCTAAAACTTTAACAGGATGAAAAAACCAAATGAAGTTGTGAAATACTTTGAAGAACTGTTGAGGTCACCAAGAAGATCCAATGATACTTCTGGACTTGGACACAATGAGAACCTATCATCCACTGAAGAAGGAGAATCATAAAAGAATGAAGAACAGAGGAATGCAAAGTCAAAGAACAAAAAACCTACATGCCATGATTGTGGAAAGCTAGGACACACAACAAACATCTGCAGAAGCAAGAATGGTAAGTCCAATCCTAAATCAAAGTTCAATGGAAATTTTTTTAATTGTAAGAAACATGGACATTAGGCACATGAATGCAGGTCAAAGGTTAGTAAGGCACTTACTACACCTAGATTTCAAGGACATTGCTTTAACTGTCAGAAATTTGGTCATAGAGCACAAAAATGTAGAGCCAATGCTAAGTGGACATCTAATAAGTAGAATAAGGCACCTAGGAAAGGTAACACATTCAATTGGGACTACAATACATGGTATAGTTGTCATTATTGTGGAGAATATGGTCATATTGGAGAAAACTGTGTGAATACACACTTTAGAAGTAAATCCAAGAGTTGGATGAGTGGAAGTATGGTCTGTTACAAATGCCACAAGATTGGTTACATAAAAAGAGACTGCAAAGCACACGCACCGAGCAATGAACAATTAAGGAATGAAGAAACTGTTGAACAAATAAGGAACCAAATGAATAAGACATGGAAAAAGAAAGAGGAAGCAAGCAATAGTGGAGCTAGTGAACTCGAGGTCACCCAATCCAATGGATTAGGTAATCACACTACTTCAAACTAAGCAAAGAAGGTATGTGAGGAATTGAACTTTCTAATGTCATATTTTACATCAGTTCCTGACATTTGAGATGATTAAAGTCCACATCTACATAAATTGAGATGCATTAGGAAAAAATTGAGAAAAGAGTAAAATTGCATGATTGATGTCGAGCATCAGTATTTAAGTCCATAGTGACCGAGTCACTCAGTGTGTGCCGAGCTCCTGTGATAGCTAAGATGTGATATCTACCGAGTTGAAACTAAATGGTAGTATTGACCGAGTATATGGTAGCTGAGTCAACATGTGAAGTCTGAGACAACTGTATTCATCTACAAAATGTACAAATCATTTAATGAAGCCCTAATCTGACCATTTGGATTCTATAAAGAAAATTATTATCATTCTTTTTCATTTGATCCAACAATTTGAGAATTTGCAGAGCGATTTTTAGCAGATTAATAAGAGCTATTTGTGCTAAGTGAAATTTGAGAAGATCTCTACAGCTTGTCATCGACAAACATCGTGAAGGACTGTTGAATCAAGGTATTACTGAGTAACTTGAACTTGTAATTTGAACCCTAAATTTAGAGATATGGCATCTACTTCATCTGCAATAGCTAAGAATCAAGGAAAAGAAGTGTTGAATGTTCAACTTGTGAGGAGTGATGCGTGTAAGCCACCTAAATTTCAAGCCGTTCTAGAAAGTGCAGTGAAGGGAGATCTCACGAGTGCCCTATCATTGATTCCATCTAAGGTCTTAATGATTCATGATGTGCGCTCATGCTATATGTGTAAAATCAAAGAAATCAAAGACTATGAGATGAGGGAAGCATACAATAAGTTATGTATCAATAGAGTGTTGAAGGCAGAGCATCAACACGTTACCAAGAAAGGGTTAGTACATGCTCTAGATTTCCCATGAAATTTTAAAGTTGAATGGATCAAGATTGTATTAAGCATAGATCATGACATGAAGATATGGCTGGAAAATGGGTCGATCAAGATCACCAAAGATATGATTCACCGGGTCACCGATTATCCCTTTCTTACCAAAAAGAAAACAATGAGATGCCAGAGTAAAGAGATAATTCAAACAAACACTCAGGAAGTGTGGAATAAGAGAGGAATGACAATATCCACAATCACAGAACTAGAAATAGATTTTGCAGTGAGAGTGATTGCTCACAAATTCTATCAGTCGAGCAGGTTAGATAGTGTTCCCTGCATTACAGTCGATCAAGCATGGAAGATGGTAAAGAAAGAGCACACTTATGATCTTACTAAGCTGTAGTTGACCCAACTTGCTGAGAACATAACTTTAATCAGGAAGGCCAAGAAATCTATGTGTTTGTTCATTTCTCTAATCATTTGTTTATTCTTCTATGTTCAGAATAATTTTCCTACAATTGGAGATGTTGTATGGAGTAAGGACCGACCAGTAACCTAGCAGATAAATGAATTTATTCATGAGTTAGGAGAGAATTTTGAGAGTGTTATGGATAGCTACTTTATAGAATTCAAGTATAAGATGAGAAAGAGGAGTATAATCCTTGTATCCCTAGTAGAGAAGCACTACAATGACATATTCTTTCTAGTGGATACTAACCACACTTATGTACAGGCTGTTATGCCTAGGATAGCATAGCTTAGGCCATTACCTTATGAGGTTAATGTAGATGAGACAACAACAACAATTACTGCTCTACTAGCTGAGGAGATAGGCATGAAAGCTAAACCTTTTGGGACTTATGAAGAGGCTAAGTCAAAAATAACTATGGGGTTAAAGTTTGCAACCCTTGAGAGAAAGAGGAAGAAAATAGTTAAGAACCTAGAAAAGATGCTAGGATAAGGTGAAGAGGAAAATGCACCTCTTGAAATAACACAAGGGCTGGGAGAAGACAAATCTAGTGAGTCATAAGGAAGTGATGAGGAGGACACTGGAATTCTAAAGAAGGGAAAAGAGATATCAGTTGCCGAGCCTAGAAAAAGGAAATTGTAGAAACACAAGCCCACTCCTCCTGCAACACTTAGACTCAGAACCAGGGTAGCTACTACATCCATAGCTGTCGAGCCCTAGAGAAAGACACCAGCAAAGAAAACATAAGGGGAAGGGTTAGGTAAAAGAAAACCAGTTCAAACCAAAGCTGTGTCGAGTCATCCCAGGAAGAAATTGAGAAGGAAGTTAGTCTTGGAGAAGAATGATGATGATGAAGAGACATATACATATAAAAATATAGAGTTGAAAATGACATCACATAGACGAGGAATGACTATGGATGAAATAAGCCACAATATCAAAAGCACTATTGGTTTAGCAGGTTTCAAGAAAATAAAATTTGAAAAACTAAGTAATGATGACAAAGAAAATGTTGAGGAGGCTATGCTAGAAATGCTATGCACTTTTAAGATGACACCTTTATAGATTAGGAATCTCATCCCTCAAGAATTGTATAACATAATTGATCATAAATGATAGTATGCCATCATGATAGAAAAATAGATAAGGGAGAGTACACTAGTACAGATCATGCATGATCTATCACCACAACAAATAAAAACATATATGGAGCAGTACATAAATAGGTTTGTACCTGAATAGATGTAAAATGGATTCACCTCTATTCAAATATAAAGGGGGAAATATGAGACCTATTCTCAAACCCAAATTCCCCAATGAAGAGATCCGATTTGATCAACCTAGAGGTTAATACACAATCGAATCAATTTATGGTTAATATGGAAAAGAAAGTAAATCTAATATTTCCCTTTTTGTGGAATGGATATTATGTTTGAAATATTGAACAATTGAAATACAACTACTAACCTCAAAATTAGGGCAGATTTGGAAAATGTTGAATTCTGGTGTCTGTGTGTACTTTCAAGAAAGTCTAAAACTTGTCCTCGACTGGAAATGCCAAGACAGAGAAAACCCAAAAATCTTTCCTCAAGATGGCTCAGCTCGAGTTTGACCCTCATAAAAGGTCAAATACCACATTCTTTATTTACAGTCCGATTCGAATTATGTTCGCAAATCTTAGAAGATGGCCAAAAAGGGTATCCAAATTCGCTCTTAGATCTGAAACTTCACACCTGTACCTACAAGAAAATGGGAGGTTTTTGTTGTATGGGGGGTTTGCCTTGGTCAAACCCCAATTTAGGAATTAACCTTGAAATTGAATTGAAATGTATTATGCATAAACAAAGTAATTGAAACAAATCACCTTGCTTATGTTGAAGTCCTTGTAGAGGATTCAAATCCTCAAATCCACCAGTAGGAATGTTTCAATGGATGTAGGATGTCTCCAATCAATGGTATTTGATCTTCAACACCAATCTTGAATTGATCTTTGCATATGAGAAGGCTTGAATGAATGGAGAAGGATGGATCATCAAAGGAGCTCCAAAGAGATTGAATCCTTCAATAGCTAACAATGGATCTCCTTGATGGATGAATGCTTGAACAATTGAATGCTTGAAGACTTGCTTGAATGCTTGAATTCACTTGCTTGCACTTGAGAGCTTGCTCATGAAATTGTTTGAGATGTGATGTGAAAATGAGTGAGGAAGGCCTCCTTTTATAGTGATCTAGGGCACACTCCTCTAGATGGGCCACCTTGGAGAATTAAATCCCAATTAGGTCCTCACCTTTAAAAAATATACCTAGATTAAATGTAATTAAAGGATTTACCATCCCAAAACCCGAAATGGCCGACCCGGAAGCGGGAAAATAAATTTTTTGAAAGCCCGAAGCCCGAATATTAAGGATTTGGAAATTTTGGAGAAAGGGGTCAAAGTCAACATTGACCCTGACCTAGTCAGGGTCAACCTAAGACATTGACCTTTTTCTTAGGTTGACTCAGAATTGAATTAGGAGGTCTTAGGGATGCCTAGAAACCTAGAAATGTTGCCAGAACAGGATATAATGTCAGGAATAGACATAAAATACTATGATTACTGAAATGAAGGCCAGGAGGATCCATTTCTAAATCCTACCTAGAAAATATAGCCATGGAAGAGGGAAATTCAGGAGAATCCTTAAGATCCTCACCCTAATTTCACCTAGAATGAAGAAATCAAGTGCAAGGAAGAAGTGGAAAGCGGGGAGAAAAGCCAAATACATGCAAAGACCTGATCAAGGTGCTTAACATGACTCCAAACCACCTACTCCAAGGGCTAAATGCTCTTATCATGGAAGTGCTTCCATTTTAAGATGATACATTAAGCCCCCACTTTAGCAAGAGTATGGACTCGATGCAAACTCTTGGTAAAGGAGATCAGAATAAAAAGATAATCTTATCGTAATCCAAAGGACAAAGAGAACCTTAAGCCCCTAGGGACTCAACTCTTCGTCGACTCCTAGATCACAATAAGATAGACATCTCTAGAGAGAGAAAGAAGGTGTGATTACCTCACCCAATGAAAACTTATGTCCCATTGTGAACCACAAAAAAATGGTGCAACTGGAAAGATGGAATTGAACCGCCTAGTCAATGTGGCTACTCACTAGTCAACCCATCAAGGATTTATCCTTAGGAATATTCTATTCCATCAGAATAAAACCAAAAATAAAAACAAAAGATATCCAATCTTAAGGACACTTCCGACCTTAAAGGATCACAATATATGTGTATATTTGAAACTAGAGGGATCAAGAGATCCTAAAATATAAATCCGTGCTTTAAGGATTAGTTACTAATCCAAAAAGGGAAAAGAAGTATCTTGAAAAATATGTGTGTATTGAAAAGTGCGTGTGTGCAACAGGTGAGCAGAGTGTATGCCCCCATGTTAAAGTCATTGCTAACACTTTAACAGGAGCAATGGCTTTAACGAAAACATAAACAACTACACTGATTATGTTTCCATGTAGAGATGCCCCCAGACGAAGACAAATCAAGGGAAATATCATAGAAACATATAAAGAACACGGAAGGGATCTACGTACCATGGGGTCAGTATGATCATAAGATAATATATATATGATATTATTGCAAATGAATTGACATCATTCCCCAAAGAATGTAGAACTACAATCACAAAGGAGGAAAGATCACATAAGATATACGAAGGAGAATCTTTTTGGACCATGACATGGAGACCAAAAAGAATTAGTGCTACCATATCTCGAATCCAAGCAGATTACACAAGGAAACATGTACGAACAATAGCACAGTTACGACATAACATTGAACAATGCATAGAAGAATAGAGATACATATAGAAGAATTTGAACAACAGTTTCGATTCCTTTATCACCTTGCACCTACTGAGTAACAAGGATCGTATAAAAGAATCTAACAACATTTAGCAAACACATTACGAGAGAAGCACAGTACAGCTGGCAAACACACAACAAAGCTACCACAAAGGACAAGCTGATCAAGCATGCTGCCTACTTTCCCCATCTCGTTGTATATCATTTAGGGAAGGTGGGTAACTCACAAGAGGGACTATATCCAACACAGTAGGAATGATAGCCAGTTCCAAACAAGGATCCTCTTGAGAATCACTATGTTCGACACTAGATGTAAGAGTTAATTGTGATGAAAGTATATTAGGTAAATCAATGTCAATGTCAATAGTCTCATATTCATCATTAACATCATTAATATCATCAAGAGTATCTTCTTCATCCAAGTTAATTAAAATAGGATCTAAGATACGAATAGAATCATCATAATCATGCATGTGAACATCATTATTAGTAACAACATCTTCTCACACAATATGCATAGGTTTATTTGAAGAAGATAGAGATCTTTTAGCTTTAGCATGAGCATGACACTTTTTACGATGTTCATTAGAAGATCGGTTATGTTTTGATTTATTTGAAATAGGTTGAGAACTAGGAGGAAAAATCACATGATCCTTCATAGGTTCTTTAGGAAGATCAATAGGATTATTATCCATAGGAGAAACAATCACAAGATCTTTGATAGGTCGATAGGAGGAACTTGATTAACAGAACTAGAAGCCATAGTTAAAGGAGGTATCGAGGGTGTAGGTAAAAGAAAATGATTAAGATCCATAGGAGGTGAACTTAATTCAAGAATTTTATGATGTTTATAAGCATGATATGATTGAAAAAGATTATCAGGTTGAGGAGGACATGAATTAGGTAGTGAAGGCCAAAAGAAATCTAGAGCAGCACAATCTCTAGGCCTAGAATGTTGATATAGACTATGATTAATCATCTTCACTTCTCAATCATGAATGAACTTAAGACACTTATGAATAGGGGAAGCAACAACATGCATGGAAGTCAACCAAGGTAAACCTAGCTTAACTTGAAATTGATCAGAAGTAGGAACCACAACAAAGGTAGTGTTCACAATTTTTCCAAAAAGTTCAACCGGTAAAGTTATAGAATGAAATGATGGATAAAGAAAACCATTACAAGTTTGAATCCACACATCTGATGTATCATAGAAGTCATGTTGTAAAATTTTCATAAAAAGATTTTCTTCAGTGATAACATTGACTAAGGAGGTAGGATCAACAAGACAACCACGAGTAGGTATCTGAGTAACCCTAGCAGCAATATAAAGGGGACCATCAGGAGCTTTAATAATCTCAGAGTCATCAAAGGTAATCAAAAGTTTCCTAGGTCTTTTATTCTTGAATTGTTGTCGAGGTTTAGGTTGAGGTTTCACTTTAGGTTTAGGTTTTGGTTGATGTTGAACTTGAACTTGAGGTTGAATTTGAATTTTAGGTTGAGGGTGAGGTGGAGATACAGACTGATCAACATGCTCCACTTGATTAACAACATGATTGAGATCATCCATCTTTGAATCATACATAATTTCCATAGTAGATGGTTGAGAAATATTATTAGTATCATGCGTAGGTAAAGGATTTGTATAGATTTGAAGGTTTTGATTAGGAGGAGAGACAAATTGATTCCCACTTCTATCTAGATTATCAACATATAAAACCTTAGAATCGATTAGATCTTGAACCTTATGTTTTAAAGAATAACATCTCTCAGTATCATGACCATTCTGACGATGATATTGACAAAAAGCATTTTGATCAAAATATTTAGATGCAATCGTAATAGGTAAAAGAGGTCGAATAGGAGGTAAAGTAATCATATTAGTAGCTAACAACCTATTCATAATAGCATGTAAAGTTTCAGAAAGAGGAGTAAACATATGATTTAATCGAAAAGCAGTGGATGTAGAAGTGGCATTATGAGATGCAACAACAACCTGATCAGCAACTGCATTCACTTGTTTGTTTATCTTGACATAATTATTGAATTTTTGAAACTTGTTTGGATTAGGAGCAGCATCACTCTTATCAACTGGAACAGGAGCCATTGGAGTGGTGCTCTCAAATTGAATCACTTGTAATTGATAATGATGAAGTGCTACACAAAGTTGTTGAAAAGAGGTAAATTCAGTAAGCAGAATCTTATCTCTAATATCCTTTTGCAAATTTGAAATAAACATACGTTGAATATCAATATCAGGAACATGATAGGAAATCTGAGCATGGAAATGCTTAAATCTACCAATAAATTCAGTCAATTTTTTTTTAGCACTTTGTTTACAATGCATTAAATCAGTCAAAGACACTTGCAGACCAATATTATTTTGAAATTGTTGAATAAAGGCATTAGCAAGTTGTGGGAAGGAATCAATTGAATAGGGAGGCAAGGAACAATACCATTGTAAGGCCTTGTCATGAAAGGTTCTAGCAAATAGTTTGGCTAAAATCCTATGGTCATGAGCATAATCACTACAAAAGATTTGGAATGTTTTAACATGATGAACATGATCTCCTTTTCCATTATAATTCTCAAGATGAGGCATCTCACCTTGTTGAGGAACAGGAGTACGAATAATATCCTGGGAAAAAGGACTTCCCATGTCACATGTAGGAATACTAAACTTGTTTTGAGTTAAGGAAGCAAGTTGTTGTTGTAAGGATGACACAGTCTGAGCCAAACTGATGATTGTTGAATCATTAGAGGAAATAGGAGGAGTAGAAACATTAGACACACTAGGTAAAGTGTAAGAAGCTGTAGGAATAGAAGACACAATTGGAGGAACACTAGGAACTACAGTTGGAAGCAGATTGGAATAAGTAAAAGGAACATTATGATATGAAGGTTGTGATATAGGAAGGGACACAGGAGGAACACTCATAGGAACAGAGGGAATTGTCACAGTCACCAAAGAAGGAGTATAGATAAGAATACTAGATAAAGGATTAGAAGGAGGTTCAACACTAGTGATAGGAGGAGTTAACCCTAAATCTTGAGCTTCTTGAGCTAAAGGTTTAACATTGGAATGCACAAGATGAGCAATACCACGCAAGAGGTTAATACCTTGATCACTATCATGGAGAACTTTCTTAAGAGCCTCTATAGCTTGAATGAAATCTTGATTATGGTTTTCTTGAAGAAGCCAATTACCCATTTTATCAAGTTCAGTGGAAAGTTTTTCGACTTGTTTAGGAGGAACTCTTAAAGAATCATCCTCATCATGAGATGAGTGAGAAGAGTTTTTCTCCATAGGAGGATTGGAATCATGAAGAATCAGGTTATCATCGGGGATCCTAAGGAAAGGAGAAGAAGATTCATGATCAAATGCACCCATGAGTCTATGACTTCTTCTAACCGGAATGTTATAAGTAGGACTAGTGGTAGTAAATCTCATAAACCAAAATAATGCAAATGAACTAAACTAAGAACACATAAAGCATGAAAATGAAATCTAATTAGCATGCAAGATCAATCACAAAGGACAAATCTAATACTAACAAGATAAAAGGAACACACAAGATAAGACAAAGGGAAATCTAACACCGAAAAGAAAGAGAGTAAGTATGTCGGGTTCACCAAAATGAATAGATGTAAAATGGATTCACCTCTATTCAAATGTAAAGGGGGAAATATGAGACCTATTCTCAAACCCAAATTCTCCAATGAAGAGATCTGATTTGATCAACCTAGAGGTTAATACACAATCGAATCAATTTATGGTTTATATGGAAAATAAAGTAAATCTAATATTTCCCTTTTTGTGGAATGGATATTATGTTTGAAATATTGAACAATTGAAATACAACTACTAACCTCAAAATTAGGGTAGATCTGGAAAATGTTGAATTCTGGTGTCTGTGTGTACTTTCAAGAAAGTCTAAAACTTGTCCTCGACTGGAAATGCCAAGACAGAGAAAATCAAAAAATCTTTCCTCAAGATGGCTCAGCTCGGGTTTGACCCTCATAAAAGGTCAAATACCACATTCTTTATTTGAAGTCTGATTCGAATTATGTTCACAAATCCCAGAAGATGGCCGAAAAGGGTATCCAAATTCACTCTCAGATCTGAAACTCCGCACCTGTACCTACAAAAAAATGGGGGTTTTTGTTGTATGGGGGGTTTGCCTTGGTCAAACCCCAATTTAGGAATTAACCTTGAAATTGAATTGAAATGTATTGTGCATAGAAAAAGTAATTGAAACAAATCACCTCGCTTATGTTGAAGTCCTTGTAGAGGATTTGAATCCTCAAATCCACCAGTAGGAATGCTTCAATGGATGTAGGATGTCTCCAATCAATAGTATTTGATCTTCAACACCAATCTTGAATTGATCTTTGCATATGAGAAGGCTTGAATGAATGGAGAAGGATGGATCATCAAAGGAGCTCCAAAGAGATTGAATCCTTCAATAGCTAACAATGGATCTCCTTGATGGATGAATGCTTGAACACTTGAATGCTTGAAGACTTGCTTGAATGCTTGAATTCACTTGCTTGCACTTGAGAGCTTGCTCATGAAATTGTTTGAGATGTGATGTGAAAATGAGTGAGGAAGGCCTCCTTTTATAGTGATCTAGGGCACACTCCTCTAGATGGGCCACCTTGGAGAATTAAATCCCAATTAGGTCCTCACCTTTAAAAAATATACCTAGATTAAATGCAATTAAAGGATTTACCATCCCGAAACCTGAAATGGCCGACTCGGAAGCGGGAAAATAAATTTCCCGAAAGCCCGAAGCTCAGAGATTAAAGATCTGAAAATTTTGGAGAAAGGGGTCAAAGTCGACATTGACCCTAACCTAGTCAGGGTCGACCTAAGACATTGGCCTTTTTCTTAGGTTGACTCAAAATTGAATTAGGAGGTCACCGGGATGCCCAGAAACCTAGAAATGATGCCAGAACAGGATATAATGTCAGGAATAGACGTAAAATCCTATGATTACTGAAATGAAGGCCAGTAGGATCCATTTCTAAATCTTACCTAGAAAATAGAGCCATGAAAAGGGAAATTCAAGAGAATCCTTAAGATCCTAACCCTAATTTCACCTAGAATGAAGAAATCAAGTGCGGGGAAGAAGTGGAAAGCGGGGAGAAAGGCCAAATACATGCAAAGACCCGATCAAGGTGCTTAACATGACCCCAAACCACCTACTCGGAGGGCTAAATGCTCTTATCATGGAAGTGCTTCCATTTTAAGATGATACAGTACCCAAGCTTAGGGCCTATTACATTTTGCAACAAAAGGTTGAAGTAGCTGTTGAGTAAAGTAAAAGAATGTGGAAGATTATTTTTGGACTGTTAATTGAAAAGAGTCCACAACTGGGTGAAGGTACATCCAGCCAAGTGGAACTGGATAATAAGGAAGACATTGCTGAGCCTCAGAATCTAGAGGAAGAAGAATGAAAAAAGTTAGAAGTGAGTGGATCATAGGATGTGATCATAATAGAGGATATCCCTAAGGATACACCAGTTAACACCAATGCATTCACTGAGGAAGAGATAAAGAGTCAACTTCTGGTCACCCTTAACCGAGTACCAATCCCATTCGTATAGAAGTACATGATTATACACAGATTGAAGGTACTTCAACTATAGACAATGCACCTTTAAGCTCTCACACGGTCACAGTTGAGCAACATGTGTTACATAGCACAAGTGCCGAGAAACAGGACAAGCCGACAATAACCATTGAGAATGCACATGCCGAGGAGGATAAGAAAGAACAAGGAGAGGAGAGCCTAAAAGATCAAGCAAATAAGTCTGCATTAGTAATAATAGGTCCTCATATGGAGGAAAAGAAGAAGATCGGGGAAGTAATAACCAAGGAGAATCCAGAGCCTAAGGAACAAGAGGCTATTAAAGCTTTAATACATATGCTGAGTGGAAATACACCTAAGAAGAAAAGTCAGAAGAAAAAGGAGAAATCTCCAGGTACACAGGTTACACTTGATGAAGTTATACTGATTCTGAAGTGGGACACTGATAACTTGACTTATGATCAGATGCAAATTTTGCAAGATATTTTGAAGAAAAGTAAACAAGAAGAGTTAAGGCAAGAGCATCAACAAAAACAAGTTTTGCATGAAATCAAAGGTATATTTATAGAAGCCTTTGAAATGGATGATGTGAATGATACTGCACCTATTTTGGAACAACTAGTTCAAATTGTTAAGAAGGTGAATAGTGATGACAGTGAAGCAAATGAAAAAATTATGTAGTGGTCTGAAAGAAAGTTTGAGACTAATGTACTTTAAAATGTCTCAACCAAGATAGCAGTAAAACAGGTAGAACTTTCTGCCTTAGTGACTAATTTAGAAGAGGTTGTGCATAATGTTCATTCTCTATATAAGAAGCTATGTAATGTAGAAGATTTCACTAAAGATAATCAAGAATTGATTGATAAACTGCAACTAGACTTGAAGTCTATTGGTCATTCATTGAGCATGGATGCAAGCTCTGGCTCCATTCATTTCACAAGGTTACTACATGCACAAGGGAGATTAGCCAAGTTGATGGCTAATGATGGGCGAATAAGAGCCAAGCTAATTTCTATACAGACTATGTTGACACCTCATCTGGAGGTTATGCAGAAAGAATTAGTGTGGGAAAAGGAGTTAGTATAGAGAGATCCTCATCTCTCTATTGCCGAGAGTTTAGTTGATCTAGTCACCCAGCTAGAAATAAAGATACAGGTTTTGGAGTCTGTCAGGTCAGAATATGACAATGTCTTAGGTATGATAATGCAGCTCCATAAACCATTTTTGGATAAGTATTTTCTCACCCCTACACCCCAACAACTTCAAGTGACAAAATGATGCAGGGGCATTCTTGGGTCCTCGGTGAATTTGCATGGTGGTGTGTTACTTGGCCGATGTTACTCAGTTGTAGCTTTAACCCGTGGTCTCAGTTATTGAAGGAAGCTCAGTCGTTGAAGGAACTCAATGAGACTTCTTGTGCTCGGTGGAACTGGTGCTCAATAATGCCTGTGTTTCTCGGTGTTGCTTGGCTTGGTCGGTTGTTTCACCGGTGCTCGGTTGTTTCTTTGGCACTCGGTAGTTCTGGCTTACTGAATGGAGTTCTTGGTGATTTGGTTGGTCGACTTGGTGCATTTATTATTGGTAGCTTTTGTTGGATTCTCCTATGTGGATCTAGAGGCCGACATGTTGAATTTAATAATTGTAAGTCTATTGGAGAGCTAACTTGTATTGCATTTAATATTTGTTTGTAGGAGTTAATTGTCTCATCTAGCCGACTTGTGGCTGATGATTAGTATTTATAAGATGTTTGGGGTAGTTGTTTAGATATTAAATTGAATCAAAGGGGAAGTTCTGAGAGATGAGTTAGGAGAACCATATAAGTGACGTTGTGGAAAAGAACTTGCGAGATCTTGCAGATCAGATTGATTTCTGATAGTTGTAATAACAGAGCTAGTGGTTGAGGTTTGGAGACAAGGAGATTGCTTAGTGGCTTGCGAGTTCAAGTTTAGATCTACCTTAGGGTTTCCATTAGTTGTTGATTTGTTGTCAGAATTGAACTAGCTAGAGTTGTGTTGGATCTTGTTGATCTTGCAGAATTACTATTGTTTGTAATTGGTCCTAACCCAAAAGGCCTTACAAACGGGCATGTTAATGGAAAATCTGATATTGAGCATATCTTGTTGTGTTATTCCGTTGTGTTCTTGATTGGCTATAAGGTTGGACTATCCTTAATTGGATCCACCATCCTTGACTGTGTTAGGTGGTATCAGAGCTGAGTTGATCTTGTTGAGTGAAGGTTGAACTAGCAAGGATGATCTTGCAAAGTTAATCTTGTGGGCGAAGAGATTGTATGATCTGGGTTGTCGATCCGTGGTATTGAACTTGTGGAATCTTGGCCTAGTTGTTTGTGCGTGGTGGCAGGTTGTGATATGACTTGCATACAACTTGGAGGTTGTCACAAGGTGGTCGGTGTAGGGTTTTGTTGCAGAGGGTTTTCTTGTCTTTAAGGATGCCTCAGAGAAGATTGGACCCTAGAGTGATTGTGGATCTTTGTGATACTATGGAATCTAGGATTACAGAGAAGGTGAAATCTGATTTCAGATCTGAGATGGAGTTGATGAAGAATGACATGGTCACCGAGATCATGAGAGCTATTGTTGGTGTACCTCAGAATGTTGGTAATGAAGATGGTTATGAGGAAGCTGCTGGAACTAGTGGTGATGATCGGAGGGATAGATCTGGTGAAGACAGAATTGCTCGGTTGCATAGATCTGGAGCTCGGTTAAGTAATAGTTACCGAATGAAAGTTTCTACTTTCTCTGGTACTTTGAAACTTGAGAACTTGATTGTCTGGATTGGTGAACTTGAAGATTTCTTTGAGTTGGAAGAAATTGAAGATCCTCTTCAGGTGAAATTGGCACATACAAAATTGAAAGGACATGCTACTCTTTGGTGGAAAGAATTACAAAGAGATAGAGAAGATGAAGGTGAAATGAAGATCAATCTATGGAGGTTGATGGTGACTAAGTTGAAAGCTAAGTTCATACTTGCTGACTATGAGCTTGACTTGTTTAAGAAGTTGAATAATCTGAAACAGAAAGATTTGACTGTTGAAGATTATACCGAGGAGTTCTACAAACTTACTATTCGGTCTGGACACAGAGAACTTGGTAAGGAAAAGGTAGCTCGGTATGTGAATGGTTTGAGATTCAATATTCAGGATGAGCTTGGTATGCTAAAGATTGATTCTGTTGAAGATGCTTATCAGTATGCTTTGAAGGCAGAAGATAAGTTGAAGAGGAAACAACATAGTCGTCCCCGAGGGAAGGAAAATATTGATCACTCGGTGAAGGATAAACCAATTGCAGAAGATGAACAAAAACCTGTAGAACCGAAGAAGAAGACATGTAGAGTTATCTTTAAGGGTACTTGTTATAACTGTGGTGAAGAAGGACACCATTCTTTTGAGTGTACACAAAAGAAGCTTGGTGACCAATGGACTACTGTGGTGAATGAAAATGTTGAGAATGAACCTGAATCTAAGAACTTGCTGGTTCGACAAACATTGCTCGGTACAAAGGAGGAACCTTGTCAGAGGAGTAACTTGTTCAAGACTCGGTGCAAGTCTGGAGGTAAACTTTGTGATGTTATTGTTGACAGTGGTAGTATTGATAACCTTGTTGCTGAGGACATAGTTCAGAAACTTGGTTTGAGTAGAATGAGACATCCACATTCTTATAGGATTGGCTGGTTGCAAGATGATCATGCTCTAGAACTAAGAGAACAATGCTTTATTGATGTTCAGATTGGCCAGTATAAGGATCTTGTGTTATGTGATATTATGAAGATGAATAGTTGTCATATATTGCTCGGTAGACTTGACAATATGATTGCAAAGCTATGTATGATTGTGTGAAGAATGTGTTTACTGTTGAGAAGGATGACATGAAGTTTTTCCTGATGCCTTTGCTGGATACAACACTCGGTAGGAGAAGTCTGAGTATTGGTAGCCAAGGGGAGTTGGTAGATCCTGAAGGTATGGATGATCAGTTTGGAGAACAGACATGTGTGTTATCAAGGAAAGACTTGAAAAGACAGAGGAAGTTGAAGTGGAAGAGTATGCGAAGTGAAAAGTTGGAGGACTTGTATGTGAAGAACCAGTTTAGGGTTTATGTGCTGAATCCAGGAAGATGTTCTTCCCGCATATGAACATCTTTTCGAACCTGGGGTGTTTGATGTAGGGGCATTCTTGGGTCCTCAGTGAATCTGCATGGTGGTGTGTTACTTGGCCGGTGTTACTCAGTTGCAGCTTTAACTGGTGGTCTTGGTTATTGAAAGAAGCTCGGTCGCTGAAGGAACTCAGTGAGACTTCTTGTGCTCAGTGGAACTGGTGCTCGGTAATGCCTGTGTTGCTCAGTGTTGCTTGGCTTGGTCGGTTGTTTCAGTGGTGCTTAGTTGTTTCTCTAGTGCTCGGTAGTTCTGGCTTACCAACTGGAGCTCTTGGTGATTTGGTTGGCCGATTTGGTGCATTTATTGTTGGTAGCTTTTGTTGGATTCTCCTATGTGGATCTGGAGGCCGACATGTTGAATTTAATAATTGTAAGGCTATTGGAGAGCCGACTTGTATTGCATTTAATATTTATTTGTAGGAGTTAATTGTTTCATCCAGCCGACTTGTGGCTGATGATTAGTATTTATAAGATGTTTGGGGTAGTTGTTTAGAGATCAAATCGAATCAGAGGGGAAGTTCTGAGAGATGAGTTAGGAGAACCAGATAAGTGAAGTTGTGGAAAAGATCATGCGAGATCTTGCAGATCAGATTGATTTCTGATAGTTGTAATATCAGAGCTAGTGGTTGAGGCTTGGAGACAAGGAGATTGCTTAGTGGCTTGCGAGCTCAAGTTTAGATCTGTCTTAGGGTTTCCATCAGTTGCTGATTTGTTGTCAGAACTGAACTAGCTAGAGTTCTGCTGGATCTTGTTGATTGTGCAAAATTACTATTGTTTGTAATTGGCCCTAACCCGGAAGGCCTTACATCTGAGCATGTTAATGGAAAATCTAATATTGAGCATATCTTGTTGTGTTATTCCGCTGTGTTCTTGATTGGCTGCAAGGTTGGATTGTCCTTAATTGGATCCACCATCCTTGACCGCATCACAAAAATAAGAATGACATGTCATGACAAGAATAACATAAAGGGGGAAATAAAATGACTTAAAGGGGAGTGACATGAATAATATGCAGAGAAAATACGAGGAATGCATAGAAAGGTATGACATACTATTTTGTAATATATATATATTCAATTGTATGTCAAAGAGTCTTATGTATATATATGTAGAATCTTTTGAAGACTGAGTCAAAGTCTTAGGGGGAGTGCTCAAACTACTAAGTACTATTTTATAATGCAAAAGTCACGACAAAGTGTTTTTGCCACTAATGTCAAAGGGGGAGATTGTTGATCCCTAAATTTTGTTGTCTATTAGTGTCTTACACTTAGTCATTTTCTAAGCAATGTTGGTCAGTCATCATTGCGACCGAGCCATCTTGTAAAGGCCGAGTTATGTCTAGACTTGTATTTTGTATAGTTACCGAGCAGTAGTTACTGTTGAGCAAGTAAGAGGTCACTGAACAATTTATGCCGAGTTGTATAGAAGAGTCAGTGCCAAACACCAATATATGAAGAACAGTAAATGACGAGCGTCAGAGACTTCATATGCCAAGCAAGCCAGTTTTGACATATGTGTTTGTAATGACACAAACACTTAGGTAACCTGTTTTGGCCGACATCTATACAATATTTAATGTTTGTTAAGGGAATCAAGAAGTTGATTACGCCTTATATTTCTAATCATTAATCCCTATGTAAGCCATGTAACCTATCAAAAAAAGGAAATGCTTAAGTGACATAAGTAGAGAATCTAGATCATTGATCTTGATCTAGGAGGTTGATTAGATGTCTATATAAGATGAAATCTTAACCCTAAAACAATATATATGAATGAATGTAATGAAGGAGATCTCATGTACGCAGAACAAAGAAGTATTTTTTATATAGGCAGAGATTAGTCAGAGTGACTGAGCAAAGCAGTGAAGGACATAACAAAGATATATTTGATTGAGGAGATCAAACAAGTATTGGAAAGAGAAGATATGTTGTTAGCATTCATAGTGCAAACCGAAGGATTAGGTACTAATACATTCTAACAAGTGAATCAAGGTAAATGTTTTAATAGAGTGGTCCTCACAGACCTATGTAAATCTCTTAACCGAGTGCTTACTTTGATGTAAGTTTTAAATCCTTTAATCAAGGTAGATTGTATAAGTTTGTGAGCTCTTAACATGACAAACCCCTCACAAGGTAGATCATTAGAAAATGATCAAACTTTGTAGCCCTAACAGATAAACTTTAATATTGTAGTAGTGAAGATTTGTGAGTGTCATCTCCACCTCAGTTTTACCTTTCAAGGGTTTCTGGGTAAACAAAATCTTTGTGTTATGTTTTTCATTTCATGGGTGAGGTTAGATTGTTAGATCTATTTCAATATTGAATTTCATGTTTATGACATGTAAGTTGAATTTATGTCAAAGTGGAATTAGTAGGAGATATCTGATTCACCCCCCTCTCAATATCTCACTTTCCCAATTGTCTATCATATATATTCGAATAAATATTTTCAATCTCGACTTTTAAATCCAAAATATTTACTTATTTAAAATATTAATTACTTTATTTAAATCAATTACTTAAATTTTTATTTAAAATTATTTTATTTCTTTACAATTAATTTAGAGTATTTTAATAAAATATTTTTTTTTAATAAAATAAAGTTATAATACTTTCAAACAGATATTACACTTAATTATTAAATTAAAAGAGATTAATAATAATAAACTAATAAAAAAAATCTAAAAATCATAGTGTATAACATCAAATACACAATATGGGGTTATTTTTGCTTGAGAAAATCAAAACCAAAATATATTTAAGCTCTAATAAACTCAAAATATAAATTAAAACTTGAATTTGATCAGATTAAAACATACAATTAAACCCTTAAAAAAAATTAAGAATAATAAACTAATAAAAAGAAATCTAAAAATTATAATGTAAAATATCAAATATACAATATATGGATGATTTGCTTGAGAACTTCAAACCCAAAATATATCTGCTGACAATTTGAACTCTATTGAAACAGTGGACTCAAAACATGAATTATAACTTGAATTTGATCAGATTAAAACTGAACTCTTATTAAAAAAAATTATAACTTAAACTTATTAAAATATTATAATTAAATTATGAATTAATTTGAATTAAATTATGAATTAATTTGAATTAAATTCTAAATTAATTTGAATTTTGCTCAGATTAAAACATAAATTACAATTCAAATTTGAATAAAATATGAGAATCAAAACATGAATTATAAATCCATCTCATGGAAACATCAGATTTAAATTATGAATTACAATTTAAACTAATCAACCTGAAAACATTTTTTTATGAGACACAAATCAGAATTACAATTTAAACTAATCAAATTATTAATTATGAGACAATTTAAACCGATCAAAATGTGCTATTGAGAACATAAGTTACAACTTGATCCGGTAAAAACATCAGACACAAATCAGAGTTACAATTTAATTAAAATATTAACTTCAAAACATGACTTCCAACATGAACGGCTAAAACATCAGACACAAATAAGAATAAAATTTAAACGGATCACACAAACAAGAATAAAATTTAAACGGATCACACTATCCTACTTGAACTGATAAAAACATCAGGCCCAAAACAGAATTACAATTTAAACTGATCAAGATATCCACCTCAAAACATGATAAACTGATCAAAATATCTACCTCAAAACATGAGCTCCAACATGCAGTGATATAAACGTGAGATAAATTTTGAGCTCGAACTTGAAGTTAAATAAAAGTCAGATAAAATTAGAATTATGATTTAGAGTTAAATTTGATCAATCAGGCTAAAACATAAATTACAACTTGAACTGACACATACATCAAACCCAAAAACACATGAATCCACAAAAAACATCAGACCCAAATCATGAATTATAACTTGAGCTTATCAAACATCAGACTTAAAACATAAATTACAGCTTGGAAGGATAAAAAAACATCAGCATCAGACTTAAAAACTTGAACTGACACATACATCAAACCCAAAAACACTTGAATCCACAAAAACATCAGACCCAAATCATGAATTAAACTTGAGCTCATCAAACATCAGACTTAAAACATAAATTACAGCTTGGAAGGATTAAAAAACATTGGCATCAGACTTAAAACATAAATTACAGCTTGAACTGATAAATAACATCACATCAGACCCAAATCATGAATTACAACTTGAACATATCAATCATGAGACTCAAACATAATTACAACTTGAATCATCAGACTTTAAACATAAATTAAACTTGAACGGATAAAAAAACATCAGCACCAGACTTAAAACATAAATTACAGCTTGAACTAATAAAAAACAGCAGACCCAAATCATGAATTACAACTTGAACATATCAAGCATGAACTCAAAACATAATTACAACTTGAGCTTATCAATCATCAGACTTAAAACATGAATTACACCTTGAATTGATAAAAAAACATCAGACTTAAAGCATAAATTACTGGGTCGAATTACAACTCGAACTTATGAATCATCACATTCAAAACATAATTACAACTTGAGCTTATCAATCATCGGACTTAAAACATAAATTACAGCTTGAACTGATAAAAAACATCAGATTTAAAGCATAAATTACAGCTTGAACTGATTAAAAAACATGAGACCTAAAGCATAAATTACAGCTTGGACTGATTAAAAAACATCAGACCTAAAGCATAAATTACAGCTTGAACTGATTAAAAAACTTCAGACCTAAAGCATAAATTACAGCTTCAACTGATAAAAAAAACATCAGACCAAATCATGATTTACAACTTGAACCGACAAAGGCATCAGACTCAAAACATAAATTACAGCTTGAAACATAAATTACAACACATTACCAAGGTATTTCAGCAGACAACGAAAGGAGATTTCACCACAAACACCTGTTTAATCTTATTCCATACAGACCGAAAAAAAAGGCCCAATGAAAGACCAGACAAACCAATTTCAAATCAGACGGAAAGACGGGCGGCAGAAATCACAACTCCATCAAAATCAGCATAACACCATTCTCCCGGAACAATTCTGGTGCCGGCAATGATAAGCGGCACATTAATTTCTCCCTGCCCCTTTTTACTCGATCTCAGAGGGTGCGCTCCCAAAGCCCTAACCCCAATATCACAACAGTTAATTTCACGGACATCACGGACACAGGCATTAAGGACAACGCCACTCCAGCCATTGATATGCGCGAGTTGAGCTAGGCGGCCGCCAAACAGAGCGCAGCGGAGACTGGCGCCGCCATCCACAACCAGCACTCTGCCATCCCCTGCCTCCTCCACCATTTTCCTCACCACCACATTGTCTTCGAACACCTTCACCGTCGCTATTCTGCCGCTGAATTCCGTCCTGCTTCCATAAATCTGGAACATCGGAGGCAGAATCCTCACCCGTCCATCTCTCACCTGATCTTCATACGCATCACACAAATCTGTTGTCGCCATGACCGGCAATGGCGTCTGGACTGTAACATTATTTTGTAATCTGCCTGGGGCGCCTTTCTAAAAATAGGCTGATCCTCATCGCCACCGTTTGCCGTGTCGATATGTCGTCCTCTAGAAATTTTTCTTCTCAAAGTCCTGCCCCACACTCCACATAAACTAAGGGTTTCAACATTTGGTAGGGCCATTTTGTCGGGAGATGTGAACTGCAGGTCGACGGTTCGAATCTTGTTGAGTTTTTTGCAATATAAAAATGCAGATTCTGTTAGCATCTTTCAGGAGCTGTTAGCATCTTTCAATTAAGAGGATAAAAACAAATGAAAGGTGTCTATTTTCAAAGTATCTTTTGTTTTAATCTTGTATAGTATTATAAATTTGGGAAAAAAAAAGAAAAGGTTACAATCAATATTAGTTTTTAGTTATAAGTTTTAATTCATATGTTAAAGAGATTTCAAAATTTTATTGTGTTTTTAGTAGGAAAAGAGCACCATAATCACGAGACACATTCTAAATAATGGTAGACTTCATGTACACTTGACCTCCCAAAAAATTTCAATTAGTTAGTCAATAATTACTACACACGCGATCTAATACATAATTGCATCATACACTAATAACCATTCACTATATTATGTATAGTTGAACAATACAAGTGTAGAGGTTTTTTATTCTAAAAATCACTTTAATGTTTACAAATAGCACTACATACAAGTGCCTTCAAACTCATGATATATTCTATTTAGTTACAAGTGTGCACAACTATTGGTGCATTGTATGTTATAATTAAAAATAATTATAAATCTTATGTACTCTCATACACACATTCTCCCACACATCCTATCACATCTTCATGCATTTAGTCCAACTACGACTTGTACTTGCACATATAGTAGCTAGTTGGTGTAAGGCTCACTAATAAACAAAAGAAAAAATCAAATACATAATTGAATTGATGAAACCGTCATAGAAATGAGAAATAAATGGCAAGCAGGTGCAATGATAAGTGATTGATATTTTCCCTCTCTACTTTCAAATTCAAAATGAACAACTACAAAGCAATGCATTCATTTCCACATTCGAATGAATTTTATAAGAGGAGTTTCCATCGTCATTTTCATTGCAAATTATCTTTGTTTGTTCTGAATATCCTCTACATATTTTAGAGGTAAAGCAACCTCTGCACATTCATGATACTAGAGTGCTTGTTGAATGTTGAGGTTGGTAGCTTAAGCTACTATTTAATTCATGTTTTCATAAATCAAACTATTGTTAATATGCATGTGTTCACTATATGCATTATTTAGAAGCATACAAAATATATTCTTTTTAGTTAGTTGTTAATAATCATAGGAGTCCAAATTTAGAAACAAAAGCATTATCATTTCTTTAATGCAACATTTACAGACTATGTAATTCA